>CAJNOJ010000090.1:114906-370072 GCA_905250025.1 Adineta ricciae
ATTGAAGTGCTCTGATTATTATTATTCGTGTAGATCTAGTTTTCTCATTTGTCTACGTGCCTGTTTTGCGCAAACAAGACAGATAGTTAAAATAGATAGCTATAGAATATCTTCCGCAAGTAAGAATACGCGAAGACTCTGTTGTTGTTGTTACTGTTGTTGTTGTTGTTGTTTTTATTGTTGCTGTATTTGCCGGTATATGCCAATCTCAGCGGTGTTGTACAGAATACAAATGATAGAAGTTTGTTGTCCCA
Organism: Adineta ricciae; assembly: GCA_905250025.1. Taxonomy (NCBI): domain Eukaryota; kingdom Metazoa; phylum Rotifera; class Eurotatoria; order Adinetida; family Adinetidae; genus Adineta; species Adineta ricciae. The sequence continues at coordinate 115,161 of CAJNOJ010000090.1, forward strand.
GAATCGTAGTAAAAAAGGAAGGGATATCTAGGACAACTGTTTTCTTTGTTTTTTAAGTCTATGCAAAGAAAAAAGAGATGATGAAGGAGAAGAAGAAGAGACAACTGGAAAGCGAGGAGACAGAGAGAGAGAGAGAGAGAGAAAGAAAGAGAAGAAAGACATTCGTTCCGGAGAATGACAGGAGACGGTAAAGACGGTAGCTCGTACAGCGTGTCGTCGAAAGCGTTTCTCTTTTCTCTCGTATTCCCTTTCTCTATAAATGTGAGAAGACTCATCTAGTCGAGAACAGTAGAAAAAAATTGATTCATAGATGCGATTTTCTCAAATGATTTCTCAGAGAAATTGACTATTGTGCTCCCGTTTTATTTTCAGAGTGTTTCTTTTCTCATTTCTAATCAAACCGAAATCGAAATGAAAATGGCATCGTCGTATTCTACTAATACAGATGACATTCATTCACGAACAACCAATACAGCTGTTCCAAGTAATCGAAATCCCCGCTCTAGCCGTGTCTCCATCTCTTCAAATAAACGTTCGTCAGTCAATAAAGCTGGAACAAATTCAGCTAAATTTAATCATGGAATGTTCCGTCGTGCTGTACCTCAAATGCCACGTGTTTTAGCTATTATTTGTTTTGTACTCAATCTCGTTCTGCCAGGCACAGGTACGTACGTATTTAATTTGAAGATAGAGCTTCATTGTTGAGAAAAGAGCACGCGACACTCTGCTGATTGGCTCCTATTGTCTGATCATGCGCTTTAAGTTTCCATTACTTTCTCGTCTTCTTACTTTTCGATCATGATTATCAACATAAGCACGCGTGCCTGGTGTCGCTATTTCATCAACATAGCTACCATACTGATTTAGTTGACATGCGGACAGGTTTCCTTGAATTTAATTGTTTGTTATTATTGTTATGGTAGCTCTTCCTCACACAATATTTAATCCGACCTTTACGAACNATTGTCTGATCATGCGCTTTAAGTTTCCATTACTTTCTCGTCTTCTTACTTTTCGATCATGATTATCAACATAAGCACGCGTGCCTGGTGTCGCTATTTCATCAACATAGCTACCATACTGATTTAGTTGACATGCGGACAGGTTTCCTTGAATTTAATTGTTTGTTATTATTGTTATGGTAGCTCTTCCTCACACAATATTTAATCCGACCTTTACGAACGCAGCCATAGCAAGAATATCAATACATGTTGATTGAAAGTTATCGGAGAGAAGCGACAAAACAGACACAAGGTATAGCTGCGTGCCAGAATAGGAGAGATACACATGTGTGCCAATGATTGGTATATGTCAAATACCCTGGTGACAAAGTCTCGCTGTGTATTGATAAATGATAAATAAGTCCATTCATAAAATCGCCAGACATTTACCAATTGTTTTTTTATGTCATGTTGAGCTTCAGAACATTTAGATTTACCGAAGTTGTCTTCTTTCTCTCGAATCGCAAGTAATCTTAGACAATTCAGAGTGCTTTTACTTGACGATCATGTATCACAGATTAGAATAGTGTAGTAGATACATAAGAACGTAAGCATTCTCAAGTGAATAAACATTAGTATCATCAAATTACATTGTCACGGCAATAGTTGATAATAAAAACAAGCAACTCAACAACAAGAAATAAATGTCTTGTCAGCAAATTGATTATCGAAAGAAAACACATCTCTCTATCTCTTCATTCTTAGCGTGGGTATTCTTTCTATTTTAGGGACATTAATTAGTGCCTTTGCAGTATTCTGTTGCGGTAAACATGCTTATGAAAAGAATATCGTTGCGTGTCTGTATAATCTCCTGGCAGCTATTCTGCAAAGTGCCACAATATTTCTACTCGTTGGATGGATTTGGTCAGTCCGATGGGGTATACTATTTGTTCAATTATCAGGTAAATCTAATAGATCGATCGAAAAACGAGATTTGTACGCGGTCACAAACATTGTCGTGGGAAGATCTAATAAAAACAACGTTCGTGACATTGTTCATAGAAGAAAATAATGACAGATGCGTGAACGAGGGGAGAAAAGTAATTGAAATATGCCTGAACAAATAACAGAAATATAGATAGAATAAATGATGAGATTAACTCATTGTAAAAAAAAGAAAACGCGAATTTTTGATTCTATTAGTGAGACTGAAATGTTATTGTTATTCTTCATCTTCAACTTGCATTGACACGAAGAGAGAGAAAAGCTATGTTTAGACCAATTACGAACTCTATTTCGAAGAAGAGTGTCACTCAATTAGATACTCTTGCCGAGTTCGTCAGACGACCTTGTCATCTATTTGATAACAGTATATTAGATCAATACATACATACTCGAAACTCGATTGTTTTTCACTCTTTCATACTATAAATGAGCTATTTCGATAACCGGGAAATGTCGAGTATTGACAAGAGATTGGAAAAGCAAACTAATAGTCGAAAATGTACTGGCGTGCTTTCTAAGTCTCGCATGTTTGAGAAGGTGCCGTTGATGATATTGAGAAGGATTAGATTTTCTGAGTTCATCATCATTAAATGAATAGCGTATGTGGGAAAAGAGGAACACAGCTGACCTGAAAGTAAAAAAACAATAATAGGAAATACACGATGGAGAATATTAAAATAGATTTCTATAGAAGAAAAGAAAGTGCTTGGAGTGAATAGCATTGAAATCTTTCTCGGCTTTTTAGGCAACAAAAACATGAGTACACAATCATCAACACCGTTCTATGTTCGTCGTCAATCGAGTGTTGACACACACACTCAACCATTTCTGACGCAAATGGTTGCACCACGTGTACCACCGGTACTCGAAGATACAAACGAAATGGACGCTGTGTGACTACACTCAACTCTACAAATCATCGGATTCAATCCAAATGCAAGTATACGGAGAAGTCTTTTCAACGTATTCTATTATCTCATCAACGCTGTGATAATCTTACCATATGTTTACCACTGTCATTGTTGCTAGAGAGTGTTCCAATGCACGATATCATCGATATAAACATAAATTTTTTATTTTGTGCAAAACATTTCACAGTGTAGTTTGTATCTAATAGTTTTTTTTTCGGTAAAAATCAAGCAGCGAGTTCGGATTAAATATCATTCTTAGATTTAGTTATTGATGAAAGATAAATATTGATCAAATGTAACTCTTTGTTTAAATTATTCAATACACTCTAATCAAGAGAAGTCCTTGCCAATTATATGAAGAGTTTTTCAAATACGAGAGGCGTCTCCCCTATGAATAATAGATTTCTGTACTATTAGACTTTCTCGCAAAAAAACATGCATGATTCTTGAATTAATTATCTTGCTGACAATCAATTATATAGCTTCTCTAATCTCTTGATAAGCCATACTATTGATATAAAAGTCTCAAACAATGATCCGTTCTGTGGATACATTTCCTGACTGTTTATGCTATCAACCAGTATATTGTTGATCCTTATCTTGATTTAGAGCAAATGAAGATCTTGAAGATGTGCAAAGCATTGCCGAGAGATGAGTTCCGAACAATGTGAACGCAGTCTGACTTGAGCATTTGTACGTTTTCTTCATTGCATTCTGTTCTTCCTTCAGATGCCACTCTATTCCGTTTGTTCAATGGTTGGAAGGAGAGAGCATTGCTTAGTGACACTCAAAATTATGAATTGACGTATGTGAACTTTTGTCAGCTTTATAACCATAAATGCCGATTGCTAATCTAACCAACGGAATACCAAGTGACCAGAGAATTGATCAATTTATACCTGTGATTATAAATAACTTCATCTGTTTACTTTGTGGAAACTTTTATCTTTATTGTAGCCATATGGTTATCTTTCATCAATTGATGCTTTCCCTAATTTTGATGAAAGTGTGATCAATTATTCAACTAATCAGCGCAGTCAGAAGCCGTCGTATGCATTTCATTACTTTGTATCGGGTCTAATTGATTGTTGCTGTTTTGTTTTCTGAATTGTTTAGAAATCTTATTTGTAAAATAGTACTCGTCGGAGATGTGGCTGTGGGAAAATCATGTTTAGCAACGAGGTAATCCAATTCCTACAATTCAATGAAGAATTTTCAAGGTCGAGAAAGAATATTCTAGATTATGCCACAATACATTTGATCGGAACTACAAAGCAACAATCGGAGTCGATTTCGAAGTGGAGAAATTCTTGATACTTGGTGTGCCGATGTCATTACAAATATGGGATACTGCTGGTCAGGAACGATTCAAATGTATCGCAGGTAGATCTTCTTTTCTTGAAACAGTCGATAACCATCACCTGATGCTTGTTTTTATCAATAGCTGCCTATTATCGTGGTGCTCATGCTATCATTGCTGTCTTTGACATGAATGATTTAGATACGCTGAAAAGTGCAGAACGGTGGGTGAATGAAGCATTACAGACAACAGCGAATGATAATCCATTGATATATTTAGTTGGTTCGAAACGAGATTTACTTGTAATGTCAATTGTATTGATATGCAAACGAGTTCTTTTTCGGTTTGTACTTTCAGACTGACGAGCGAACGTGCGTAAAAATTGAACAGACAGCTCGAGTAACTGCAAAGCGATTGAATGCAGAATTCTGGTCTGTATCGTCATTAACAGGTTCGTACACTTACATTCGTAGATGTTTAAGAAAAATGAATTTGTTTTCAGGACAGCGTGTTCAAGAATTCTTCAAACGTATTGCTTGTGTCTCGTATCAAATGTTAGTGAAGCAACAGTTAACTCCATTGAGTACATCTAATGAAAGAGTAATGCCGAAAACTCAGTTAGCTGTGAGTCTAACACCTATGAATGGTAAGTAAATCCAAATGAAATAATTGCATCTTTCGACCACTCTCAATGAATGTTTTTATTTGTGTAGGACAGAGTTCCAAGCAACAATCAAACGCGAATTGTTGTAGCACGAACTAGCTAGCAATATCACTCTTTTTTTGTTGTTATTCTATTCGATGTTGTTTGTATAATTCTTCGTGAAATCGATAGATGGGATTCTGAATTCACTATTTAGTTACTTGTGAAAATAAAAGACTTTTTCCAGAATAATTGATCTACATTAAAGTGCAGTTTATCTCGTAGAAGTAACAACTAATTGTACCTATTCAGACGCATGATTCAAGTTTACTCAAGTAGAAAATCGTTTTACCGGTCATAGCTTAACAAAATCCAGTCTTTTCAGTGCGCAAAAGTCAATCGGATTAGTACTGTTAATAAAACAAAGCAAAAGCTATTCTAGCCGAAAAAGTTATAGTGAATTGTATTTTAGAATACTGATTGATATTTATTATTGAAAAAGAGAAGAGAGAAAAAGTTCCAATCAAACACACGTATATCTTTCTTTCATATGCTCACTCTAACACTATGAGCTGATTAACAGCAGAATTAAGAAAAAAGAGATGATTAATGTAGACAAAGAGAAAAGAAAAGTGATAATAACAAGTCTTTACACAAGCATAGAATATATATCCGCATTCATTCTTCAATAAAATATCTCTGTATGTATGCCAAGTTCGTATGTATTGTGTAAAAGACTGAAAATACAGCAAATAGAAAATAGAGCAAAAATAGATGTAGATGCAATTATAGAAAGAAATAGAAAAAAAGTTGATGATGATGATGATATGATAGTTAACAAAGAGACACAAAAGGGAACACAAGATGATGATGATGATGACAACGAGCAATCAAATTACCGCGTGCGAAGTAATTCATTTTCCCACAAGTAGAGTATGACTGTTCATCTGCAATCATAGGATACGATTGAGATGAAAGTATTCGTTGTCATCAGCTACAAATGAGAGAAGAGAGAAAGAGAGAGAGACTTAAAAAAGAAGAAAAAAGACAGATTAAAAAAGAAAAGAGTTTTAATAGATAACGTCTAATGTTTCTTTAATGTTTGTCCGACGTAGTAATTTCCATTTTGAAAACCTCCTTGGCCACTACTTTGTTGAGTTTTCAAACAAACCGTACAGCGACTGATCTTATTGCGATGATTACCAGATTTCAATGTTTCTTGACGTGGTACTTCAAATTGATTGTTTTGATCGATAACAGTCATCCAGTAACTGAATTTATTGGCATAATACATGCAATTACCGTCTGTTCCTGAACATTCGATGAATGGTGTTGCACGGAAATCTTCAAGACATGAACCAGGGCTAGCCAATGATTGACCGCCACCTTGTGCGCCACGGCCAAGATGCTGTAATGAAGAAAAAACATCACTTGACATTTGCTCCGAGGACAACATTGGCTCATCTCATTTATCTTCTAACTGAGCATACACACTTACCATGACGAAACTGTAACCTTGCCATAAAATGTTCCATCCATTTGGACATGGTGGTGGTGTCATTGATAAACTATGGAATGACATAACATTAGCAGGTGCTTCACAGACGGCACAACGTGAAATATATGGCCGAATTTGATCACGTTGAACAGGCATCATTGGCATTGGTTCTGTTGTTGATAGATAGTATGTTAAATCATTTGTTTGACCATAGTAGCAAACATTTGTGTGATCACAACGTAAGTATGGCAATGCAGAGAATTTCTGTAGACATGAGCCAGCGGAGCCTATGATAAAGGAAAAACATTGAACTTTGTAGATGAATAAAACGTGCACAATAATTATCATTTACCAAGATCTTGGTGATATCCATGATCGTTTCCTTGCATCATAAGTAAACTGTAGCCGTCCCAGAGTTTGACCATACCAGATGGGCAGTCAGGTACCTGAGAGGATTGTGAGTGACGTACAACCATGAAGCCGGTACGTTGAAGACCTGGACCAGCTGGGCCTGGAGGACCACTTGCACCTGGACAAAGAAAGATCAAGCATGTATTATTGAGAAGTTTCAAGCTTCGTACCTGGTGGACCAGCAATACCGGCAATACCTGGCATACCTGGTGTACCCTAGATAATGAAAAATAAAAAGCTCAGCAAAGACAAAACAAGACATATTTGTTTACTTACACGTTCACCTTTAGGTCCAACATAACCTGGTAAACCTGGTTGACCCGGTTGGCCAGGTGGACCATTGTCTCCTCGTGGACCGGGTTGACCTAATGAATGAAGCAGAGAGTACATGACTGATCAGAGAAACCAGTTTTTATTGACTTACCTGGTGGTCCTTGAAGACCTGGNAAGATGGAGAGAAGAAGTACGAATAAAATGGAAGCATAGTTCAGCCTAAAAAAACCGTATAAGAGAAACATTGTTCTTCATTATGTAATTTAAATAATTCGCTACATATGGTGAATGTTTCCACTCTTCATTTATCTTAACTCTCTATGAGAAAAAGAGATTGATGTTTATGTATGTGTGTTTTCAAGGTAACAGAAGTTATCATTCGCTCTTTTTTCTTTATCCTAATGATGACTAGGAAAGAAACATCGGTAATGATCTATATCCCCAGCGATGAATGATATTTCAGTGAGCAAAGACTTACTTGATGATATGCATGTTTAATGAAATTTAGTATGGCTAATATTGTGCATCTAAATTTTCATGAATCATATAGGAGATGAAAAGAACTGTCTTCTTGGAGTTCTCGACCGCAAGAATATTTGTTTACTATTTATAACAAAAGTGCTAAAGTCTTTTTTTTTCTTATATCGCTATCTGATGGTCCTATCATCAACGACAACGAGCAGAGAAACGTCCTTAGAACCATTGCTGGTTGCTATTGTGGTACCATAATTAATAATTCTCGAATGATATACAGAAGAGAAGGGAAAAGGAAAAAGGAACGGAAGAACTACAAGGAATATATAAGACGTCCGGAGAATTGTACAGAAGGGCGAAAGGAGACAGACAAACGTACAGAAAGAACGGGAAAAGATAAGCTAAAGAATTATTATGTGATCTCAATAATCTATTAGCAAAAGGCTAAGGAGGAGAATTTGCCGAGGACGAACAAGACGATATTACCGCGTATCGTCAACAACAACATCAACTTGGAAAGAAGAAAAAGAAATTCAACTAGTGATAAAGAATACGATGGATAATTAGGAATAGCGACGACTTATTCATCCAGACGAAAGACAAAATCTTTTTCCTACCGCTGCTGCTGCTGCTGTTGTTGTTATTACTATTAGCTTGTCTGATATAAACTTTGTCCTTCTGTTTATATCTTCAATCGTGCTCATGATTGTACTATGTGAAAGATGATCTCTCATACTCTTTCTTGCTCACTTCCTCGTCTTCAACATTTTCATGTATATTAAAAAAAGAAAAAATACGCGTAAATGTCGATGGTAATGAAGTTATTATCATGTTCACATACTCTATTACCGATGTTAGTATTGTCATGCAGTGAGAAAATCAGAATGTACATAGACATGCATGCATAAAGATATTCTTACATATTCTCTAAGTAGAAAATATGAAAATAATGCTCAATGATAATTATCTGTCTGTAATCACATATCGGATAACATCGATGAGAAACAATTGCAAATGATTGATTAATATGAGAATTAAATAGAAAGAATACAGTTCAATATGAAAAGTTCGTCTCCTGAGACTTTGTCCTTAAACTAATAACTGCTATGCATACGGCTGGTTTTGTGGTAGAAAAGATCAAAGAAAAACCTTGAGAACGTACCTTACAGTCCATCGAAGGGACGAATTTGAAAATCGAGTTGATAGTTGCATCTTGAAATTTGTTGCCTAGAGTCACGCGCGTTCTTGCAGCGTCGGCGACGGACAATTAAAAGTTGTGTCCTGTCGTCGTCGTATGGTCTACAATAGGGGAGTAAAGACCGAACGCGAGAAAGCGCAGGAAAAAAATGCCACCGTCGCAGAAACTGGACTATTTTTTTTTTCTTTAGCACAATAATATCAACCAGCTTAGTACAATTATAGAAAAAAAGGGGGGAGAGAGAGAGAGAGAGAGGCAGAGAGAGAAGGAGATGACACTCGAATCCACCAACCAGAAGAACGCGGTTTTTTGTTCTATTCCGGCTGATGAGAGATGAATATCGACTGTGTATAACGGCTTCTGTAGAATATGAAGACTGATAACATACATATTCCTACATATACATAAAACATTTTTCTTCTCTCACATAGAGACATTCGCCCCGCATAATTTGCTAGGATGATTATTATCGTCGAATTTTCTCTTTACCCGATGTTGTTGTCGTCTCCCCTTCCAAAAAAAGGCCAGAGAAAAATAGCAAAAAAAAACGAGAAAAAAGGGGAAAAAAGAAAAAATACATGGTGGAAAACTCGAACTTGCTTTTTCGGGCGGGCTACTGTGCTTTTCTTACTACTCTTATTATTCATATATACAACAACTGAACACATTTTGTTTGTTCGAATAACGTGTCGAAAACAATTTTTATTAGATAACTATCGTTCTCTTGCATTCCTGTGGTAAGATCGCGTTTTTCTCACGATTTTTTCTCGACTATTTTAGATCAAATATCTATTAGAAAAGTTATATTTGTGTGTGTTGGTTAAGTTCGTACTCGCACGCGTGCGATGCTTTCTTCATTAAGGCCGATTACAATCGGACTAGTTTTAACTTTACTAGCTATTGTTCATATTCAAGCTCGAACAGTAAGCAAAATTCCTGAAATTTGATTTCTTTGTCTTATCGTTATATTATTATGATTACTAAAGGCTAAAAATGATAATGATACATCCGATAAACGATTGAAACGACAATACAATCAATATCCTCAACCACCGGCGGATCAATCTTCACAGAATGAGTTCGGTGAAACTTACATTCAAGGTTCTGAATGTAAAGGTTGTGGACCACGACGAGATTGCCAATGTCCTGGCAAAGGTGCAATGGGTATCACTGGTATGTAGCATTTTACTCTGTTTGTCGATAAAAGACTTTGCTTTCTTATGAATAATTTGTTTTGATATCTCTGTTTAGGTCCACAAGGTTTTCCTGGTATTCCTGGCGATCGTGGTCTGAAAGGTCCAATCGGACGAGCAGGTAACATTGGCCTTCCTGGTGAAAAAGGAGACCGTGGTCAATATGGTAACAAAGGAGAACGTGTACGTATGATAATTAATTAGTGATATTTTCCTTTTTTTCTATTATTTGCTTATTTATGTAACGCTCAGGGTGAAGATGGTTTATTGCCTATTGATGGTCAAAATGGTTTTCCTGGTCAGGCAGGTGCTGTCGGTCCGCGCGGTATTCCTGGTGTGCCCGGCTGTAACGGTAGCAAGGTAAATTAGCAGAAAAAAAACATATTAGCGAATATCAAATAGATGAAGCATTTCTGTACGCGTATTTTATCGCATATAGAACTGCATAGTTAATGCTTGATTTTCCTTTGGTCGTTTGTTCTTTTCTCCTTTCTTTCCTTCATTTTCATCGTTTTGATGAGATAAGCACTAACCGCACATAAACCAAGGACGTTGCATTATAAGAGTTATCAACACATAAGGAAAATATTAGCGAATGTCGGCTGTTTTTCTTTTTCTTTCCCCATACAGACAAACAACAAAAAAAGCAAATCAATATCCTTGATAAGAATTATTTGATGTTCGGATAATTAAAAGTCGGAGATATATTTTGTTTGTCACATATTCTGTTCGAAGCTCCAGACATCCTAATTATCTGACTTTGTCGTATATGCTAGACCTTGGATATTTTCTCCATATGGATTGATAAATAAGCATATGAAAACGATGATTACATAAACAAACTGCTATTATTTTTTTCTCTTTATACATTGTCCTTGGTGGTCTATTGCGGTTTAGTGGATTATTCCATGCACAAATACATACATATGCATCATTAGACTGTTATTAGAAAGAAAAAAATGTTCCTACAAACGACAGCTGCGAAGACTTAGTGGCCTCTGATTCATAAAATGATGACACCTACGGGTTTAAGTTAATAGCTTATCTATTGATTAAGTGCTTCGATTTTCACAGCTAATAAATATCCGGAAGAAGTCAGCCGTATGTCGCGATAACGTAAAGTTTGAACAAGACAATTGTATGTCTGGAAAGGTTTCACGAAATTCTTAAAGTGCAAAACAATGCTATCTTATTATCATCTTGGGTAATCGATCTGTCAGTGTCAATGTCTGTCGTCTGTAATTGATAGCATCAGAAGGCGGATGCTATAACTGTACTAAAGGGTTCTGGAGCATATCAACGATGTTTTCTTCGAGATCAAGGTCCAGTTGTCATCCGGAATAAAGATTAATGATTTCAGCTTGTAGATTAGAATAGCGAGTGGGAAGTATTCCCGTATGGCCTGATGTTTCTGACAGTTGCGGAAGTTTGTCTACCAGACACAACTTGACAGGTCTACTGTACAAGAAAAAGATCTTAGATACGCACATAAACTAGAAAATGATATATTGATAGCATTATTCATCGTTTTTTATCAGGAGAGTAGAGAGAAAGTATATGTGTCACGTAATCGCTGATTTGATTATAGGGTGAATCCGGTGAGAATGGTCGCATTGGATTAGATGGTATTCCTGGCTCTCGCGGTTTACCTGGTCGAGATGGTGATCGAGTACGTTTTCAATTTGAATCTCGCTCATCACAATCAAGACTTTTATTAGGGTGAACCAGGTGATTCAGGCGGTTTCAATGGCATTGTACCTGGCCCACGTGGTGATCTCGGTATACCCGGCCGTCCTGGCGTTGCCGTACGTATACATATGACTTGAAGAGCTGCGTATGTCACAACGTATATTTATAGGGTTGGCCTGGTCCTCCAGGTATTCCAGGAGCCCCAGGTGCTCCCGGCTTATCAGGTCTAGATGTACGTATTTATTTTTAATATTTTTCCTCGATGAGACTTCCGGTCTACTTTCACATTCAGGGTGCACCTGGTCTTCGAGGTGATCCAGGTTACCAAGGCTTACCTGGTCAACAAAGCTATGGACTTAAAGGTAACGTATAGCTACCCACAAGATCACATAAATCTAATATTCTTTTATTTTTTCCATTATTTCTCTAGGTGCCCGCGGTGAACCAGGTATGTAGAAAGAAAAGGAAAAGAGTAACACCAGAGTTTTTGTATCCTACGTTTTGTAACATTTAGGCGATGCCGCTCCATCATCAGGCTCGATTTCTTATGGTCGTCTACGAGGTATGAATTACTCCACGTAGTTTTTATCTGAACAGAGGAAGTAACTGATGCCTAGTCGATAACTTCTGAGTAGATTTAAGAAAACATTTCCGTCCCTTCTTGTTTCTTGCCTGTTTGTTCCTATGATATCCTTACTTGGCTTTAATAGATCGGATGTGTGGAAGTAGACCTTGTAAGTATTATAGGCAATAATATCGCTTAACCCTCATCCATGCTTTCTTTTTCTTGGTCACAAGATATAATTCCGAAGCCGAATAATCGGATGAGCATAAACATAGTTCCGTGAAAATCCGATTCGTACAATTAAGATCTAATATAATTTATATTATCTATATGAGCTTTCAGCAACACCGATAAATAAACAGTTATCTCAGCTATGACTACAATATTTTCTTTTCTTTTCGTCAACCCTCATCACTATTAGCTTTAATTATTGTTTGGTCAAGGTCAAGCTTATTGAATCGCATTCTATTGAGGAGAAAATTACTGAGTTGTATTCTACATAGGTCTAACAAACGTACAAGGACCCCCGGGTCAACGCGGCCCGGATGGCGACCGCGGTTATAGAGGAGATCGCGGCCAATCTGGTTATTTGGTAAGTAGATGCTTTCCATAGCTTTTTCTTCGCTTGAATACCAATAATCAATCTTCCATCTTTTAAAGGGTATTGACGGTTTACAAGGACCCAAAGGAGAAAAAGGTGAAGGCGGCTCACAAGGTTCCATGGTAAGTGGATGATATTGGCTTATCATACGTTTATTGTTTTGTTTTCAACGTTTAGGGTAAAATGGGTAAAGAAGGTTCGGCTGGTCCGTATGGTGTAAAAGGAGAAGCAGGTTTGTCATTGAATACCTAGATGCAATTGATATCAATTATGAGTATTTTGATAGGTACACCGGGTCTACCTGGCAATGATGGTCTTCCTGGAGGTATACTTTCAAGAGATGAATCACATCAATTTGTGTTTCAAACCCGTATATGTATCTTGTAGAACCTGGCCGAAATGGATATCCTGGTCCAAAAGGACAACGCGGTGAAAATGGTCCCAACGGTCCAAATGTAAACGACATTGAATTCTTTTTCTTGTTTATTTCTACTTTGCGTATCTTTATCACCTAGACTTATGGCGGCAGACGTGGTCGACCACTACCAGGTCCACCTGGTTTTCCAGTATGACTTTATTTGTTCTATTCTTATTCTATAGTACGAGTTTAGGGCATGACGGGTGATGCTGGTCCAAATGGTTTCCCCGGAGCATCTGGTTTTCCTGGTAAAGATAAATGCAGAAAAAGAGGGATAAGATCATATGGTTGTATTATGTTTAGGCCGAGAAGGTATCAAAGGTGAACGTGGTGATTATGGTAGTCCTGGTGCGCCCGGTCCGATGGGAGAAACAGCTGATGCTGAAAAGGGTGATCGTGGTACTGATGGTAGGTTGTGTTTCTTTTTCTATTCGCTCAGTTAACTTACTGTTGTTCTTTCTAAGGTCTTCCTGGCCCACCTGGCCTACCTGGTCCTGCTGGTAAGATCGAGATTTTGTTTCGTTGAAACAATAAATACTATTTTACTGGTATAGGCTTTCCGGGCGATAAAGGAGCACTTGGTGAAAAGGGTTTCGCTGGTGACGAATCATACGGTACGTTCTTTCTTATGTGTTATCCAGGGACAACACATTGTCTTTTTTCCATCGATTTAGGATCACGCGGTAGCAACGGTCAAATCGGTCGACCCGGATGTGAGTAATTTTAGTTTGACTGATACGATTGACATAAATCAATAAATCTTTTGTTTAGTTCCTGGCTTACCCGGTCCACCTGGTGACATTGGTGAACCAGGTCCACCAGGTAAGATTGTCTCTTCTTCGACTTCTATGTCATAGACACATATTCATCGTTTTAGGTATACCAGCCGAACCAGGCTTCCAAGGTTTTCGAGGTAAATACAATATATTTATTAGTCGAAGAAAAACTGTCATGCAATTGGCATTCTTCTCTATTTAGGATATGGTCCCTCTGGTCCACAAGGGTGAATACTTTTTTCTCTGATTTAAACTGTATTCATCTAACACTCTACGACGGTAATTCTAGATACCCCGGCCGTCCTGGTCTACCCGGCCCGCCCGGCTTTCCTGGTAAGTTTACAATTGAAAATTATTCACACTTAAAAACGTGTTGTTCGCTTCAGGTGTTCGTGGTATTAAGGGTGACTCGGGTAAGTAGAGAGAAACGAAATGAAGAAAGTCTTTCGTTATGGCGATGTAATATTCTAAGGTGAACCTGGTGGCTGCGGATTTTGTCCACCTTCTGTCAGTGGCCTCCAAGGTGATCGCGGTGCTCAAGGTTATCGTGGACGACCAGGTGTAAGTATTCAGGAAATGTTGAGAAACTTCTCATTCACATCCTCTCTATTGATTTTTAGTTGAATGGTGCACCTGGTTTTCGAGGTAATTTTCCTTGAAACAAGTCTAGTCTAGAGTTACATATCTGTAAATTTACTTAGGTGAAAAAGGTGAAGCAGGATTGCCTGGAACTCCTGGAACAGATGGTTTACCTGGCCCAGATGTAAATATATAATTGGCGTCATCAGTACGGATCTATTTGAATCTTTCCACTGTATTTTAGGGTATTCCCGGTCGTGATGGATATCCAGGTATCCCGGGACGTAAAGGTGAAGCTGGTGAAATGATTGGCGCCGATGGTATCAAAGGTAAATATATAGAAGAAAAAAATGAAAGTATCTTCGATTGTCTTTTTCACTGAAAAGGTCGTCGCGGAGCACAAGGTGAACCAGGTGTTAAAGGTTACCGTGGCGATGTCGGTGAAACTGGTAGAAATGGTCGAGATGGGTATGGCTTGATATTGTAGATAAAGAATTTTTAACGTTTTGATTTACTTTTATTTCAGTTATGATGGCCCTCCAGGTGCACCAGGCCCACGAGTATGTTTTACACTTGTAATCGTTTTTGAATACAGTATTTTGTTTGTTTAACTAGGGTCCTTCAGGTGAAATAGGTCGCCCAGGAGCACCAGGTCTTCTTGGACCGAAAGGTAAACTTGAAATTTATACTTTAATTTGCAATGAATTAATAATATATCTGCTCCATAGGTCCACTTGGCCCACCTGGACCTCCCGGTCAAGTTTTCGCACGTGGTCCACGCGGTCCTGAGGGTGAACCAGGTCCACAAGGTAAAACTGGTCGACCTGGTCTTCCTGGATTACCGGGTGATGATGCTCCATGGAGTTACCTTGCTCCAGGTGCACCAGGCTTGAAAGGTCTTCCTGGAGATGTTGGGTATGTTTCCGAATACATCGATAAATAGTCATTCTATTTTATATTCTCTAGTTTTGACGGACTTCCTGGTAAGAAGATCGGAAAAATTGAATGATCATTTGTTACCGAGATTGGTACTTTAAATAGGTGCTCCTGGATTACCGGGACCAAACGGTCTTCCTGGTGCCAATGGTCTTCCTGGTGCTCGAGTAAGACGAACATGATTTTGCACGCGAGATAGCTGATGTATGAATATGTGCTCTCTATTTTAGGGAGAAAATGGTCGCCCTGGAATCCCTGGCCTAGCAGGTTTGTCAAACGATTTTTATTTGAAATGGCTAAAACTGATATTGCTTTTATTTTTAGGCGAAAATGGCATCAAGGGTAAACATAAAATGAATGAGCTGCAAATTCTAGTATCTCTATCGATTTTGCATAGGATACCCCGGTATGGACGGACGACCTGGTATGGAAGGACGGTAAGAAGAATTTTTAGCATTAAAACATGTTTAAACATTTCGAAATATGTGCTAGACCTGGTCTTCCAGGATTGAGCGGACAACCCGGTCTTCCTGGTATTCCTGGAGCTAAAGTAAGTTTCATTAATGGTAACTCATTCAAATACCAATTCATTATCACTGTACATAGGGTCAACCAGGTGAAATGGCTGTTGCTACACGCGCTGGTCCACCGGGCAACCCAGGTCCAAAGGGTGTCGTTGGTGAACGCGGTTCACCTGGCTTCGTAGGTTCACGTACGTTATTGTACTTTTAATTAGTTCTTCCATTTCCAAATAATATGATTATTTTAGGTGGTATTCCTGGTGGTCGTGGCTTACCTGGTAGTCCTGGTACGTAAAGGATAGAATGGTGAATTTTTGTTTGAAAATTCCTTCTTTTAGGTGTCAATGGCCTTCCGGGATCCCCTGGCATGCAAGGTCCTAGGGGAGAACGCGGTATGCAGAGAAAATCATTTCTAAATTATAGACAAATGATGATTGTTGTAGGTGGTGCTGGCCCAGGCTTCTTAGGTGAAACTGGTGTTCCTGGTACGCGAGGTCGACCTGGAGGTACACATACATAATGCAGTTTGTTCTCCTGTATTCCAATGTATTTCTTCTCGTTTAGCTCCTGGCCGAGCTGGAAGTCCAGGTACCTCTGGTGCACCAGGTCTTCGAGGATTACCTGGTGATGCCGTAAGTATCCATGAAACGTATGTACTCGATTCATTTCAAATAATATTTCTAGGGCCGTCCTGGTCAAAATGGATTACCTGGTTTTTCAGGCAAACCAGGCGACCGTACGTTTCAATATCAAAAACAATTTAAATATATGCACATTTTCTTTCCTACAAATTGAATAGGTGGTGACAGTGGAAGCCCTGGATATCCAGGTTTAATGGGAATGAAAGGTGAGTCCTTTTGTATTCTGAATACTCAGATATACAAACATTATTTTGTCTAGGTCGCCCTGGTCTACCTGGTGACTGTAAGTAACAACTTCATTTTTTTCATCTTAACTTCAAATACTACTTAATTTTATTCAGCTGGATTACCTGGCGCTTCCGGTCCAAATGGTTTGCCAGGTGTACCAGGATTAAAAGGTCCTCAAGGTAATTCTTGTTTTCTGTCTGTTGATTTCGACTGACTACGATAATATTTTGCTATATAGGTGATGTCGGAGAACCGGGTATTGGTGGTGGAGTGAGCCCATCAGGTCAAAAAGGAGAAATGGGTGTGTATTTCAAAACATATAAGAAGTCTAAGTGGCAATATTTGGTCTTTCATTCTAGGTGAAGTTGGTTTACCAGGTTTGCCAGGTGCAAAAGGTATTCCTGGTGATCTTGGATCATGTAAGTATAGAGATTATTAACAAGAACGATATACGGCATTTGATGACGTATTTTATTTCCACCATAGCGGGTGATATTGGACCACGAGGTGAAGCTGGGTATGTCTAGCATAGAAGGAACATTGTTAGATGAAAAGTGAACGATATTCATCATTTTCTAGTTTCCCCGGTCTTCCTGGCGCTCCTGGTCTCCCCGGCCGAGATGGTAAGTTGCTCGACTGCTCATCGATGGTTTTTACCAATGCTATTCTTTTCTTCACTAGGTCGTCCTGGCTTCCCTGGTCTGAAAGGTGAAAATGGCGATTGGTTCAAAGGCATATCTGGTATATGAGTAATGAAATTGAAAAACGAATCTACATTTCACATGTATCATAGGCCCACGTGGTGAACCAGGTTTACCTGGTCTTCCCGGTCTTCCCGGTGTCCCAGGTCTCCGAGGAGTTGTAAGTATTTCCTGCTAAACATACTCAATTCTACTTTTAACAGGAGAGATGAAAATAATTGAATGCACTCTTTGTAGCCTGGTTTACCCGGCCCAAGCGGTGGACGTGGAGTACCTGGTATTATTGGATTTCCTGGTATGATACCAATTTATTGAATGCGAATTTCTATCGAACAGTATATGTTCTTGATAGGTCTACCCGGCCTAAGTGGAGCACCCGGTTTACCTGGAATGAAAGGACAATCTGGTCAAAGTGGTTTGTATTTCTATCTCGACAAGAAACGAAGCACTGGTCTTTCCTAAAATTTTAGGTCTTCCTGGAGTTCCCGGACAACTTGGTGATCGAGTAAGTTAACATGCCAAACAAATTAAAGGCGTGGTATGTGATTTTTTTCTTTGTTATCATTAGGGCCTCCCCGGTCGCGCTGGCTTACCTGGCCTTCCTGGAACGAAAGGTCCCATGGGTGAACGTGGTCGAGATGGTGTAGCTACTGAAACAGGTCAGTACTACATAAAATAGTTTTTTTTTTAAAGATTTATTGGAATGGATATTCGTTTAGGACCAAAAGGAGAACAAGGTGATGCTGGTGCGCCAGGAATGCCAGGACTTCCAGGACAAATGGGTGACGCCGGTACGTGACTGCTAATAGATTCTCTATTGTTCTTGTATACGAATGAACTGTTCTATTTCTAGGTCTTCGAGTAAGTTTTCTTTCACATATAAATATGAACGAGATCTTATGTATCGTCGTATGATCACAGGGTATTCCAGGTCCTAATGGCCCGCCCGGGTTACCAGGTATGATACTAAATAGATAAATCATTCGTTCATTATATTCTTTTAAGGTCGTAATGGATACCCTGGCTTACGTGGAGAAAAAGGTTTACCCGGTATTCCAGGCAAAACAGGACGACAAGGTAATAACGCTCTTTCTACACTTAAGAAATTTATCATGTTCTTTTGATCATTCTAGGCTTTCCTGGTCTACAAGGATCTAAAGGAAATGCTGGCATGCCAGGACGTTCAGGTCCTAAAGGTCAACCGGGTGAAGGCGGTATGTATATAGAACAGAACCATTTCGTGTGTCAGTCATCATCATTTCCTATTTTCTTTCGATCTCAGGTGGCATTGTCAATGGTATTCGAGGTGACGCTGGTCGCGATGGTATCCCGGGCCGACAAGGTGCTCGGTCAGTAAATTTTCATCCAACATTCTCGCGTGAAGTAACTTTCTTTTTCTAACCATTTTCAGAGGTGCGCCCGGTGACGCAGGTCAGCCAGGTTTACCAGGCCGTGATGGTATGTTTCTTGTTCTGTTTCTATTAGACTTTTGATTCCTTTTCAATCTAGGTCGTGGAGCGAGTGGTGGACGAGGTGAACAAGGTGACCGTGGCCAAAGCGGTTTACCAGGTCGACCAGGCGCACCCGGACTTCCAGGCAGAGATGGACGATCTAGTATATCTGGCCCGCCAGGTATGGAATGTGATCTTCATCTATTTTAAGATACTTACGTCACATGTAGGTGCACCGGGTCTCGCGGGAATCAATGGTGCCCCTGGTGCCCCAGGACTTCCAGGTCCAAAAGGATTACCGGTAAAGAGATGAAACTGTTAATTACTTCATACACAATATCTGTCTTTAGGGTCAACCAGGCCCATCAGGCAATCCAGGTGCTCCAGGCAGACGAGGTGAACCGGGTACACCAGGTAGATTTTCTCTTTGAGACAATAAACCATGAATGGGTACATTATACATTGTTTGCGTATTTAGGATTTCCTGGCTCCATGGGTCGCAAAGGTGAAAATGGTGATGGTGGTCTTCCAGGCGCTCCAGGTCTTCCAGGTTTACCAGGTCCTAAAGGAGAATCCGTTTATGTCGAAGTAAGATCCTATACTGTTATTTTACTCATGTTTATTGAATTCATGCCCGCTCTCTTTCTCTGATAGCCGCTACCAATAAGAGGTCTTAAAGGTGTGCATGGTGATCAAGGATTACCCGGTAATACAATAAATTAATTATAACCTTCGTTAATATTAACGCTCGATCCATGTTTCTCAGGTTCGCCAGGTTTACCAGGTCAAAGCGGATATCCTGGACAAAAAGGTTATCCAGGTCAAGTTGGTTTAGTTGGACGTCCAGGTAAGTGACTTTGTGACTGCAAAGAGCAGTACACAGACCCAACATTCGTTTTTTTTCCGTCCTCTTCTAGGTAACCCAGGTTCATTAGGTGCTCGCGGTACGGTTGGTGATGTTGGTCTCAATGGAGCGTAAGTTTTATGCTCAATTCTTAATATATACATCAATTTTCTCTTATGTGTAGACCTGGTTTACATGGTACACCCGGCCCACCAGGTATGTCATTTGAATGAAATTACTTTGACATCAAGTATCATTCCGATCTTTATCATGTGAATAGGTATTGCTGGTCCTCGCGGTCCTCAAGGTGATGCTGGCGAAGGCTCATTCATTTTTGCACGGTATTCATTCTGTTTTCCATGTCACAAGATCCCCAATCATTATGTAATTGTTTATTTTAGACATAGTCAAGATACTACTACACCGCAATGTCCACATCGAACACTCAAGTTACAAGATGGTGGCTACTCATTTATGGGTATGCAAGGCGACACATATGCTGCACATCAAGATCTCGGTAAGATTATTTCGAAATCGCCTAATCCAAACTCATGTTTTCCTTTCTTTATTTCAATAGGCTCCTCGGGTAGTTGTTTACGTCGCTTCAGTGCAATGCCATTCTTGTTTTGTGATATTGGTAATGCATGCCATTATGCATCTCGTAATGATTATTCATATTGGTTATCGACAAATGAACCCATGTCTGCCAGTATGTCACCATTTGAAGCACGCGATATACCAAACCATCTCAGTCGTTGCGTTGTTTGCGAATCACCTACACCAGTGTTCGCAATTCACAGTCAATCTCAACGGGTTCCAACGTGTCCCGATGGATACGATCTTTTATGGTCTGGCTACAGTTTTGTCTTTACATCAGCTGATGGCGGCCGGGGTGATCAACAAAGCTTACAATCACCTGGCTCATGTCTCGAGAAATATCACGATCGACCATATTTTCATTGCAAAGATCATTCACACTGCAACTACTATCCAAACATGATGACATTTTACCTTGCTACTCTCGATGATTACACTGGTTTTGAAAAACCCAAAGTCCGCACATTAAAAGCTGGTACACAACGGCAATATGTTAGTCGATGTGCAGTCTGTCACGCAAACTTATTTAAGCAAACAGCAAGTGGACCATCAGCATTTTTCGCCCAAGTGAAGAAACTCTAAAAACCTAAACAAACTATTTGTTTCCATGTGTGTCAATTGGGTATACATGTTATCTTGCACTTTTTTCTCTCTCTCTCTTTAACTTACTGCTCTTTAACAATTTTTTTTTTGAATTTCTGACAATGAGATGAACTCTTCTTTTTTTTTTCTTTCTTTCTTTCTCACTCTTTATATGTATGTCTGACTTATGGTAGATTTAACTTGTGTGTTTGCTATCTTAATTTTTGTCTTCTTTTTTTTTCTTTCTTTGTCGTTTATCTAGTCATTCAAAAATAAACTATTCAAACAACAGAGACACACATATAGAAGAATTCTTTAGTAAATAATTAACACGATAACTGCGCTGCCATGATGTTTTAGAGAAATATGTTAATGTATATTTACTATTTTTTCACCTTCTTCTCGGAAGTACTCGCATGATGATCAGAAATCAACACACATCGCCATTAATTTTCTTGCTTTGTCATTTCAATCGCTCTCCTTTCACTTGTTTTGCGATTATCATAAATAAACTTGCACAGAATTCACATATGTCTGTATCGAAACAAACTTCTTTTTTTCTTCTTTCTCTTTCTTCAAAAACAATCACCATTGATTGAAAATTCACACACACACACATTCGAAAATATGATAGTGATTTCTATCGACATTTCATGTCAATATTGATCATGTTTGTAGACACGATTCCAAAATTCGAGGTGAAATCTTTTAGACTGGCTGTACTGTGTAATCAAAACTGCAATCATCTCGACACTTACGTTTAAGTCGAAAACAAAGCATTCACCTTCTTTTCTTCTTCTTGGTTTTTTTTTCATCTGTTGTCTGAATATGTACGTGCTCACTCTTCAAGATGTCCATTCAATCTTTTTTTTCTCTTCTTTTTAAAAAGAAATGTGAAGTGAGTAAAGAAGAAATAAGAAAGAAATTTGTTGTTGTTTCATTTCAATTTACTCTCCAGTTATTGCTAAATGCGCCTGCAGCTGTTCAACCTTTTTCTTCGCTTCACACACTCTCTCTCACTCACTTTTTTTCTCTTTGTAAGTGACTTTTAAATGCTACTAAGTTACCATAACTATTGATCTTATCATGCGTATCTTATCGCGATCACCACCGGTGTCAACAACATCGATATCTCACTTGGAGAGTAATAGTGAACGAAGTTTTCATACGAATACATCATCAGTAGTTCAACCTGCCGTCGTACCGAAATATTTCAACATTCCCTTCGCGATACGTCATGGTTATTTTCGTTGTGTACGATACTTATTAGAACTTTCCTATGACCCAAACGAACGAGACAACCAATTTCATACATCGTTAATTCTATGTGCGTATATTGAGAATGATCGATGGAGTCTATCACTTGCCCAAAACTTGTTGGAAAAACGAGCGAAAATCGCACTGGCAGATAATGCGAGACGCAATGCGTACGAGGAGTTCGTTAAATTTTTCCGTACATTTTTCCTTATTGTTCTTTCTAGTATGCATCATGCTTGTGCTCTGCAACGAATACATCTTGTTCAACTCTATCTATCCTGCCTAGAATTCGACATACAATCACAAGATTGTGATGGAAATACTTATTTACACTATGCCGCTGTTACTGGTAAGTGAACTTTCTTTTCTCGTGACGCAGTTAACAGTTATGTTTTTGTGTCACAATAGGAAACTGTGAAATTGCTGAATTACTGGTGAGAATAGCAGACAAGATGAACGTTCGACTTGATCAATATGTTAACCGAGAAGGTGAAACTTTTCTTCTTATATTCTATTTTGAATCAAATTCTTCTATGTGTGAAATCTTATTCAGGTTGTTCGGCAGCTGTTCTTGCTCTTAGGTATGGTCATATAGAATGTGCTAATCAAATCACGCATCGTAATTGGGATGAATTTTTTGTCATACCACGTCCTCTTTCAGTCTATGAAAATTCACAAATAAATGAGGATAATAATAATAATAATAGCGATCAAAGCCATAATCCAGTAATTGCAGGGAAACAGAAAAATAAAAGTCGAACGAATTTACGTCCTTCGGCGCCGTCATTTGGACTATTAAAAATTGTTTTTAATGAAACTGACACAACCTACACTCAATTAGCAAACCTTTGTCATAGAGATAAACAAAATCAACAGCGACGTGCACGAAAACAACATTCCGACCAAGACAAATCAATTATGTCGAATGGAACACAACGTTCAAGTGTAGAAACGATTACTACGGAGTTCAGTCCGCGTAAAAAACGTGATCAACGTCGATTATCCGCTAATGCAAATGAGAAAACGAACGATCATACTAGTGGACTACCGCCACGTAGACCATCATCGGTACACAAACGTCGTACTAGTAAAACCACGCAACTTTCTCATGAAAAACTACTCACTCGTATGAAGGCACCGATAATTCATATTCAAGATTTCGATGCATCTGCTAGTTCTGAATCGATTACAATTCTACCTGATTACGACTCTTCTCAAGTACAGACTAATATCGAACGTCCTCAAACGGCTCTTCTCGCTCGGTATAAAACATCAAACGATGTTTCGGATGAGTCATCTCGTCTCTTCACACGAAAGACACAGCCGACTTCAGTTCATAAAAAGGCTAAGAAAAAATCCACGATGATCAGTCGCCCAAAATCAGCTTCATCGGCTACGAAACCTCAACATTCCAATTTAACCTTTGAATCGTCGATCTATTCGAAAACTCTATATTCCGGTCGTCCATTGTCTGCAGCTCTCCAAAATCATCACTGTCGAAGTCCAGTTCAGCAAATAGTCGATCCATCCTGTTCAATCCGCGAAGTTAGAGGTGTAGCAGCTGCCAGTCGATACAACAACCCAATCGAATTATTTGGCATAAAGCCCGAAGATCTTTTCGGTACACCAGATAGTTCATCGAAATGCAACACTCACCGTGATACGCTATTAAAAGATCCTACTATTCAGCAAAAATATGTATATCAACAAGATGTTGATAAATTGGTGAATTTACATGCTATTCAACATACGCCTAGCTATCGGCCATCGGTTATCCATCCAGTCAAGCAGACAGTCACGAAACCGTCAACGAAGCCCAATCGAAGAATCTCGACATCTAAATGTTCAACAAACAGTTCGCGAGCATCGACAACAATCAAACAATCAACATTGGCCGCACTGAATATTACTCGACGATTTACCGAACTACGACGACCAACATTACAAATCGTTCATACATGAAACGTAATTGCTTCGTCATACATGTTATTACAAAAGGAACAATTCATACTTTATGTTCGATAGTCTTTCAATAATAAAATCTCATCAGTCGAAGTACACACTTCAGTTGTATAACCAAACTTTGATTTCACCGTCTGTTGATCTTAATTGTTTCAGTCGACTCGATCGAACACTTGCAATTTCCCTTTATTTCGTGTTCGAAATAAACTTTTCCTGCCCGCAGAGGAAATAGCAATCATCAAAATAACTCGGAAACAGTCCGGGTACATTTTTCATATCGTCGATTTTGAAAAAAGGTCACGTCTAATGACACATATTCTTCTTTTTCTGAATAGAAATCAAATGATAGAAAAATTCGGAACCATTGTCTAGTCGACTAATCCGAGTAAGATCGATAATGGACGTTCGCTTACATATAACGACTGCTGCATGTTATGTAATCGTTGATTCCATTTGCACGAATATGATCTCTGTTTGCTTTTCTTGTTCGATACGAATGTATCGATATTTTCAGGATAATCACACATTTGTTTCATAACATTAATATGTCGTTGCCATTCATGGTCATACTGTTGTTTACTGATGAGTTGTCCGCGGACACGGTGAAGTCGTTGATTTAGGATCTGATTTTCATTGTAGATACGCTGATATTCGTTGACACGTTGTTGAAAACGTTTTTTATTGAATATATCCAAGTTTTGTTTATAAGTATGATTTCTAGTGTCGATCATTGCCTGATTGTTCTTGTTGAATAATCGTTTCGATAACAGTTCATTTTCACGTTGGATGCGATCATAATGAGCGTTTTTATTTAACAAATTTCTTACTTTCGAACGCTCGATTTCTTGCACGTGTTCAGGTGATATATGAGAAAGATTCGAGTGGAATGATTGTTGACGTAGATTGACAATATATTTCGTGTATTCTCGTTCATGAATTTCACGTATTTGACGTTCGTTACGTTTATGCTGAAGAACATCTCGAACGGCGAACGGCATCGTCTCTTTTATTTCTCTCAAATACAATTAATAAAGAAACACAAAACTTCATTTTGCATGTTTTCTTATACTTCTCGGCTAAGTATATTAACTTACAAGAAAGAAAATAGGACCGAACGAACTGCAGAATTTAATTACTGCGAGATTTTCTTTTCATTTTCTCGGATGTAGTTATCTAAGTAACTACGTAAACGTCGAGCATAAAAATCCGTGTAAACGGCTGGCAGTTGCTTATCAAGTTCATGAAGAGATTTTGCTAATTGACCTATTGTACGATTGAACGGAACGAGATCTTTATTGCCATAGAGATCTTTCGGATCGTAGAGATCAATATTTACATGACGCCAGAATACATTCACAGATATTGCGTGCGTAGCTAAGGATTTGATATTATGAAACCACAGTGCTGAAAGAAAAATTGGGCAAATAATCAGAGATTTACAAAGATGTAATTACACAAACCAGGAATAAATAAACAATCGCCTGCTTGTAAAGTACCGGTATAATAGGTTGCCTGACGAACAAGTGGATAGGTTTCGAAATCAGGCTGTTCAATATCATTGACCAACGATTTATCACCATCTATATACAGATAATCAATATCACTTGGCTTAAACATTATCAATCGTTTTGTGCCATGAACTTGGATAAGAATATTATCCATTATATCATAATGGGTCCACAGTTGTGTATTAGCTGAGCCAATACGCAAAACACTGGAGAAAAACTGTTCCGAGGAAAAAAATGGAGGATATTTAATATCACCGGCAATCGACGGAAAGTGTTTTCTAATCAAACGGAATAGATCTTCAATTCCGTTGTAATGCCTATTCTTACTCGATACTCGCAATATCTGTTCGTTGATTATCGCCCAAGGCTCGAAAGTAGTAATGTTCATTAGGTGAAACAAAATATTCGTCATTTGTGGCACGTTCACAACGTTTAACCAGCTTATTGAATGGTAACGTTCTAGTATTACAACTAGAAGAATTCAGCTGATGGTGAAAAACAAACATACTCATAGGTGAAATTCTTTCGAACAAAGTCCATCATTGAATCTTGAGAAACATGTATTCGTACTGGCTTTGAGCCAATCTTATGTTCGAGATAATCGCTCGTCCATTTCGTTTGACACGGGCCAATGTCGTATTTATGTAAAATAAATGGATATCGCTTAAAAGAAAACAAATCGATTGCTTAAAACCGCAAAATACCCATCGAGATTAGATAGAAACATTCTGTTTTGGTAATTTTCTTGTTTTTCTTTTATTCACAACTTAATTATCTCTCGTGATTTGTTTATGAATGTTAATCAAGCTTGAAAGGTCAAAATATATCTGATTACTTTATTCTCATCTTGAATAATATCGATAGCTTCGTCGAGATTGTCTGTTTCGTAGATAGTCGGCATCTACAATCAGGTATGAATATGTTTAGAAGAAAACAAAGAGTACCTTTGGTTGATCCTTTTCATCCAAAGAGGGTTTCTTTTTGTTTTATTACATAGAAGGAAGTAAATGAATTGATTAATATAACACGATTTTCGTGAAAAAGAAAGAGGGAAACGAACGTTATTGAACAAACTAAAAGTGCATTGAGAGAGCAAAGGGAAAGAAATAACATTAACAACGAACAAGAAAGAAAAGTGCAATAGCCAACAACCAAAAAATAGAAACGAAGGATGTGTGTGTGTGAATTAGCACCAACATTGAAATATGTAGCACAAAAGGAAGGAAAAGAAGAAACGATGAACTGAAACGAACTATTCGAACAACACTGTTCTTTCAAAAAAAAGAAAACAAAGAGCGTATTAATGTGTATGGTTAGGACTGTTCCACGAGAATAAAATCCTCCTTTATCACACTCTTCAATTGTCGTTATGTATATACACAAAAACGAAAAATCAATATACACAATTGTATTGATATGCTAGGCCATTGTCTTTCTTAGTGTGTAAAGATCCGATAGAAAAGCGCAGATGAATAGGAGAAAGATTCTATTCAACAACACAGAAAACAAGAAAATAAAAACAAACAATCAAAAAAGGAATGCAAACGATAGTTAATATATGTTTATGTAATTTGCATAGATTTCTTATATTTGTCTTCGTGAAAGGGGCGCTAATATGTACGAGAGAAAAATAAAGAGAAAATTCAAACGAAAGAAAATGCACACAACGATGGTCAAGTGAATATAAACCTGCTCGAACCTAGAGGACGTTATTCTTGTTATTCCAAACGAAGAGAGAAAGAAAGACAAACGGCACTGTATAGGAAAGAACAAGAAAACGAAAGATTCTTTTCCTAAGCCATGGGTCGTCGATGATGAATTTCTTGTAGTGCAGGTATAACATCATCTACATTGGCAAGACGTTCAAAGATGGGGATCAGTGTGAGCAATTCAGTATCGCGTATGTCATCAAACCAACTGCTGACAGGAACCTATTGAAAAGACAAACAAACAAACATATCGTTTCCGATCGTTGACTTTGCTATACGTACAGCATTATCTTGATGAAAGAGATAGGACAAGGGTGAATTATCAATAATGATCACTTTGCGGATATCTCGACCCAATCGACTAAGATCTTTTATATAATTCCCTAAATGGGCGAAGGAAAACAAAATTTCATTAGCTAACTAATTGATTGACACCAGGATTCTTACCATTGTAATATGTACAAGATTCACGAAAGAGTCTCGCATGAAATATACGATTAGGATCAAGTAAATCCGATACAGGATCAGCATACTAAATGACACAAGTGAACGTGATGAATATGAACGAAAACGAAGACGTACTTTAGCCAAACTAGCCGTAAAGAGGATGCATTCATAAAGTTCACCAACACGACGAAGAAATTCATCAACATGTGGCCTTTTGGTAACATATATCTAAAGAAAAACAAGTCGATGTACAAATAAATATGCAATCGGACTCTAAGAACAATGGTCGAGAATCAGTTCTATCCGTTGGAGAGAAAACTCTTCCAGATAACTATCTTCCTACAAACTATTATTAATTGTTGACTTAAATTATTGAGATTAGGCAGTGTCGAGTTTATTGTATGGCACTTCCTTCCTCTAGTCGTGCTTTTCTTTCGCGGAAAAAAGCGTGATAATTGATCTTTTCCGTAGCTTTTGTCTCAAGATAAGACTTACTTGGTGTACTTGCCCGTCGATCTCAACAGGAACGATAAAATCAGCATTCGGAACTGGTCGAAATACCGAATGAACAAGTGTTTCATCGAGATCAATAACTAGACAGATTTTTGCACGCTCATTGTCACGTAATGGTGGTAATAAAGGTTTTTCATGGGCCTAGAATGAAATCAAACAAAACATCGACTCTTTTTCAGTACAAAGGAATAATCAAGTCATTATTTGGTTAGTTTCAATCCCAAGAAGACAATTTTAATTTAGAAAAAAAAAGTTATTTGAATTCAAACGGATCACCGAAATATGATAATACCTCTAACTGTGAGTTAATCTCATGGTTTAATGCAACACGCTGTAAAGAGATGAACAACACAAAAGTAAGAAACAAGAGCTCGACTCTTAGGAATAGTCTGTCAGTATTACCTCTTCGCCAGGAGTATCAGCTGATGAAGTATATTTCGCTTTGGTTGTGCGTGGTCGACATGACCCACCCAAGCAACAGAGTAAGAGAGAGACAATGCGTTGTTTTCGGCTGGAACGATCTAAATGCAGAAAATGTGTATGGAACTTAACTTTTTTCTCAGATGCGATGGTTTACTTTTAGTTGCATTATTCGTCTGAGCATTTGGACTGACAACAGCAACAGTTGGCATTGGTGTTGGGCGATTGAGATCTTCATCTTTTTGTACTTGAGTAATGATCGATGAAAGGTCTAGTTCTTTCGATGTTTTGTTCATTTTTTGTTACAAAGATGTGGTGAAAAGGATGGCAAAGTGGAAAAATTCGTTTCTGTGAGAGAATGAAAAGAGGAGAAATTCGCTTTTGCTGTCACGAGCTAGCCGTTGCTCGTCGGATGATCGAATAAGATTTGACCAAACGACATGAGCTCTTGGAACGATCAAAATTGACAATGATTGTGATATAAGATGCTCTTGTCGTCTTCACAATCTATAAGGAAAAATAAAACTCTAAGTAGCTATTAAGTGACAAGGGTAGATAGAATTTCATTTGTTAGCTGTGTGGATATACTATGTAACCGAGAGAAGTTTTCGCATGCTATGTAATACCTGCCATATTCTATATTTCCCTGCCTCCATTTTATTAGTCAAATAATGAGGTCTCGCTAGCGACATCTATTTGATTTTATAGAACATTAAAGCCTGAAAGAAAAGAATTTATTAAGGATGAAATTTTCAAGAATCTGTTCTTTTTGCGATAGAACCACATTGATTGGAACGACTCTCGAACAACCATCGAACTGGATCAGATGATTAATATGAGTCATTTGTTTGCTTCTTTCTTTCTCCATTTTTCTAAGTGTCAGTGCCGAATAGCTAGCTAGCGCTAGCTTTCCAGCACGTTTATTAATTTATTATAAATCAGTGATAGAAAAAGGACGTCAAACAGAAAAAAATCGCTTCATATGTTTGCGATCGATCTTCTTCTCCTCATCGACCACATAAGGCTGATTGATTGTTTATCTGCATCGTTTTAGATCGATTGTATTATCATTTTTTTCCTCTTCCCTCTGTAGTTTCTTGTTTCAATCGATAATGACAAATCCGAAAAAAGAACTTCATGTTGCATGTAATTATTTATTACGATTAATGAAAGCACATGTTCAATTGTCCAATGAACAAATCAATCTTTTTAAACGTTCCTTTCATGATATTTTATCGAAACGATTTGTTGATCATTGGTTTCCAGGTAGGAGAGAGAAAGCTGATTGTAAACTTCAACATATAACGACATATTCTCGTTTTTCTCTCATTAGCCACTCCACATCGTGGTAGTGCTTATCGATGTCTACAAACGAAACACTGGAAAGATACGGTATTAAGATCAATTGCCGAACGTTCTTGCTTACCACTTCACCGTTATCTACCAGCCGTATTCACCATGTGGATTGGTATGTTCATCGACTTACGGAAATGTTCACGAATTATTCTTTTTTTAATCATTCATTTCTTAGATCCAGGTGAGGTAGCCGTTTGCTTTGGTGACGAAGGTACATGGTGTCCACTGTATAAACATGGCAGCGATGGTCAGGTACATCAAGAATATAGCGATGGAGAAGAAACAGCTTCGTCATTGTCCTCCGATGATGATTTGCATAGTTTAACACAGAATGTCAAAGCACTGAACGTGAATGATGCACATATACCAACAAAAACTACTATTGATCCAACAACTAGTCGTTCTTCATCATCATTAGCGAGTAGTAGTCGAACATCAAGTCCTTTTTTTAATACGGGGTTGATCAATACGCCATCAATGAATGAT
The DNA here is from genome assembly GCA_905250025.1 of Adineta ricciae. Taxonomy (NCBI): domain Eukaryota; kingdom Metazoa; phylum Rotifera; class Eurotatoria; order Adinetida; family Adinetidae; genus Adineta; species Adineta ricciae. The sequence continues at coordinate 145,795 of CAJNOJ010000090.1, forward strand.
TACAATTCTTCAGGTTGACTATCGATTTCGTAATAATGTCGTTAATTGCTGTTTTTATTTCATTTCATAGGATCAGATCTCTATTCATATCAATCTGTTTTAAACGATTGGAATGATCAACAGAATCTTTTTTGGCCACAACAACAACAACTGACAATGTCAGATACCTTGTTATTGTATAATCAGCGAGAGAATTTTTAAAACCTAACAAAATAAAAATCACAAATCTTTTCTGTTGTCTACGTGTTGTGATTATGTTTTTTGTCTATATATACATATATATTTATTGAAACATGTGTCCATACATTCATCAGATCTGAGAGAAAATGATTCTCTTTTATAAATATATATATATACATATTGTATGACTGTTGTATCACTCCATCCATCTATCTTTATGTTATATCTTTCTCTTCTTTCTTCTTCCTTTTTTTGTTCATTTTGTCTGTCACAAGAATACACATAGAAAAAAAAACACGTCACCTATTATGCTCTTATTTCCTTTTTCAAGTTTCGACAGACTTATTGGATGATAGAGAAGAGGAAAACAACAACAACAACGAGGGTGTTATTGCATAAATGATGAGTCATCAGAACGAACGAGAACAAACATGTATGTAATGACATCATTTAACCGTAGGAATATGCTTGTACTTACGAAATTTCTCTCGACAATGTATATATAAAGTTTATTTCTTCAGATTTTTTATTATTTTAAAACTAACCTACTTAGGTAACATCATGCCCCAGGAATCCATTGATGGTCCGTCGTCAACTGCTGTCCTAACTCCAGCAGCGTCGGCGTGTCCTTGGAAGAAAACAACGATTGTTCCAACGTGCACATCGTTTCGAGAACTTATGGATAGTGATTTAGCTGAAAAATTACAACGAGAAGAAGATGAAAAATACGCTCACGATATGAGGTAGTGATATTTTGAAAAAGAAACATGAAACTAGCCTTGTTTATTTTAGTCAATATCCCAAAACACCAGTTCAATCAGAAGTATCGATTTCAACTGAGTTTGAAACTGAAAACGAATTTGTGGTTACACCTGAAGCAGACTCCAATGCTGATAGTGATTATCTTGTCGCTTTAATGCTTCAACAGGAGTATACTAATGAATTTAATGGAATGATGAAGAATTATGAATCAGCTATCAATCGAAATAGTAAAGGTAGATAAATTTGAATTGATTTCTCATACACATCAACTAAATGTTGCAATGTTTAGTCAAACTCTCAATGAAAAATTTCATGCTATTACCAGCAGCATCTACGAAACAATCAGCTGTAGATGACGATTATGAGGATACTTTCGAAGACCAAAAAGAAGCTTATAGTGATTGTGAAAAAGGTATTGTTTTTCGCTATTGACCTCGTTCTTCAAAACTCTATTTAAACTTCTTTCTTGCAGATCAACCAATGCCATCATTCAATCGTCGAGGTACAAGTGGTAAAGGTGCAACATTAGTGACCAAACATAATGCTACATTATGTGGTAAACGAAATGTCGCGCGTGTTATGAATACCTTTCCTCCTGAATTCGACACCGGAAATGTTTTAAATGATATGCAACTATCAAATCGTGTTTATAATCAACTTAAACTTCATTCATATGCCGAGGAGAAACGTATGAATCGTTTACATGACAAAGTAGAAAAGGCAACAGCGGTAAGTTTTCATCAGCTCGGTGAAAGTTAAATTAGTATTGTTTGTGTTTGAATAGAGTTTAGCATTCGATCCCAAGACTCGTATTATCTTGTACAAATCTTTGAACTCATGTATTCTCGATGAAATCGGTTCGATTATTGCCACTGGAAAAGAATCGATTGTGCTATATGGTAAAGGTGGAAACAATGAACAACATCCAATGCCACCTGAAGTTGCAGTTAAAGTATGAATTCGCTCGCTTATAATCAATTCACTAATTTGTCTCATTAGATTTTCAAAACAACTTTAAATGAATATCACACACGAGAAAAATACCTACGTGAAGATTTTCGATTTAAGAACCGTTACAAAAGTCTCAACCCACGAAAAATCGTCAAATTATGGGCGGAGAAGGTAAAGCAGTGCTTTCATTCGAATCAGTTAGTTTTAACTTTGCTATGTAGGAAATGTTCAACTTACAACGTCTTCAACGTGCTGGAATTCCATGTCCAACCCCTGTATTGCTTAAAAAACACGTTCTATTTCTCTCATTTATCGGCAAAGATACTGTTCCCGCTCAACGTCTGCGCGATGCTGTTCTCAAACCAGAAGAACTTGCTAGCGCATACAAACAATGTCTAAACGTATGATTTCTTTCATCCTCTCATGAATATTCAATACAAATATTATCTTTTCCTTTTAGCTGTTAAAATCAATCTACCACGATTGCAAATTAATTCATGCCGATTTCAGCGAATATAATCTATTATGGTTCGATGGTACAGTTTATGTTATCGATGTTGCTCAGTCCGTTGAACCTTATCATCCAAATGCTTACGTATATCTACTTCGTGATTGTACGAATGTATCAACGTATTTCAGTCGACGATCACTGAACGAACATGTTCTAACACCTGAGGAGACATTTAACCATGTTACTGGATTAGGGTTTAAACAATCAGGACAAGAGTTTCTCAATGAAGTTCAAACATATGAAAAGAATATCCGTTTACAAAGTGAAGCAGCGAAGGAAAAGGACAATTTTGCATTCAATTATTTCTTCAATCAAACGCGAAAACTAACTGCCGATGATTCGTCATCCGAAGACGAAGATGACGGTGATGACGACGATGAAGATTATAATGATCTACCTACAGATGATGAAGATGCAATGTTATCGAAAAGTCTACCATCGAAACCAATCAAGTCACCAGTACAAAAAGCAAAACCTACAAAGCATTCACCATGATCTACTTGTTTTTTTTTCTGTTTATTTCAACGTGGGTGTGTGGTTATATGTATACATAGTTTTCGTTTAATTTTCTTGTCAAAGATAAAAACAATACACATATAAATTTTCTTTTGATTAATAATCTGAATTGTTTGTTATAGTCTATTGAGCGAAATATTCGAATAGAAATACATTGCGGTGAAGAGAAAAGAGAAAGAAAAACAAATAAACAACAAATAGTATTGGTCTATTCATATCACGAATGAAAGTTAACAGTATATACTTACTTAGCGGAGGTAAATAAAATTGTTATACGTAAAAGATTACCAACTCGATAGGGTACTACAGTGTCTAAATATACTTAAACCATTTTTAAAATTCTAGATTATTTACAGTGCGTTTTTTATTCTAATTTATAAACGAGATTATGTCGGACCAAACCGGATCAGCTGATACATCGAGTTCCTCTGACCTTAAAGCCGGCCATGCTCCAGCTAGTACGTTGTTGTTTTTATTGTGCATTTATACGTTGAAAAACAATTGAATATATCGAAATTTCTCAGATAAAGTTGGTGGCATGCGTGTCGGTGCACCTCGTCCACGTCATACATCACATGGTGAAGAAAAGAGTGCTGGCGACAATGTAGAAAGCGGACAAGAAACAACAGGCGACAATAAAGCTGCTCAAGAAGGTGGTGCTGGCAATACAACCGGAGATGCCAATGATGACCAAGCATCCGGGTAAAAATGTCGATTAGGAAAACGATTGAATTGTATAGTTTCTATTCTAGAGCTGTTGCTAATCGTGCAGCAGGTGAAATGGTTGCTGGCACATTCGTACCAGTATGTAAACAGTTGATAACTCAGATTTCGTTCGATGTGCAGGAAAATGAGACTTTAAGTGAAAGTAGCGTGGGTAGTGGGATAGGATCGAATACCATCTTTCGATATTTACTAAACAAGTCAACTTATCGAGTAACCTGCGAACAAACTGGAACAAGGACGTTTATTTTCATCGAACAGATTTGACACGTTATTCTTTTAGATTAAAGAAGCTTTTCCAACTGAAGCTGTGAAACATATTCATGATAAACCTGGCGTACATCCCAAGCACGATATTCATACTCATGGACGACATGATGATCAACGATTCATAAATCAACCACGTAAACAATAGACAGTTAACTTCTTCCAAACACTACTAAACAACAAGAATAATATAAAGTTAGACGTTTGTGAATTTCAGGTGATGGTTTACGCTTTTCATATTTGATTCTTTTTGTTTTTTGTTGTTGAAAAAAGAACACATCAATAAATATTCAAGCATACTTCCAGTTAAAGAATGTCTGTCTTTATCTTTTCAAGATGTCATTCACAGTTTGTCAAATCTAGGAGTTAAAAAGAACAAGGTAGATAAGTCATGTGTTCCACACGCTTCTTCTTTGCTTTCTTTCTAATCAGTTGCAATAATTCTATTTACATGACGTCAACATACATAACGAATCATGACAGGTAGATGCGAAGTGTAAACTGCTTGGCTTGTTTCTTTTGTTTACCGAAAAGAGAAAAAACCTAGATAGAGGCAGATTTCACTCGAAAAAAAAGATTTTTCACGAATGAAAACGACCAGTTTTTACATGACTAATACTTTGCTTCATCTGATGTACCGATTGTTACTGAGTCTTATTCTTCTAGATGTTATACTTAGAGTTACTTTGAAGAACAATGACTGAAAAACCAAGATCAGTGATGAGAAGAAATCATGGTGAAAAATTATCACCATCATCTCCGCGAGCCACTAGTCCCACACCGTCCACGACTTCGTCGACGTTGACGCAGCAATTTGCAGACATTATACGGCGGTATAATTACTACTGTGAACATATTCAACGCATTCTCAAAGACACAGATAAATCTTATGGTGAAATCAATGATACTCGTGTTCTTTCGTCTGGTATGAGAGTTGCCATCGAAAATCAACATGTATAGCGTGATTTCTTTTTCCAGAAAAAGTTTCGCGAATGCATTTGTCGAAAGCAGATCGGGATTTTTTGGATGCACTCGAAACACGGCCATTAGCACTGATCATATGTTCTCAAACGTATAATGGCAAATCGCGTTTTGTGAACGAGTTGCTAAACGAATCTTTATTACCTGAAGCGCCTGTTATTAATCAATATGATGTGGTGCGAATGGTTCGAATCAAGGTAGAGGTTCGTTAGTGTTTTTATACTTTTTTTTTAGTTCACAAGGCACATGTGAATACTTATCAAAGCTTGATTTAATTATATTTCGTTTAGAATCATCCGGTGCAGGGTGCTAGCTTGAACATATCCGGTTCTTTTGAGATTATTAATCCTGATAATATGTATAAAAATGTCTCCTGGACAACTGTTCCTCGTGATGATCTTGTTGTCAATGGTACCGGTGATCTTCATCCTTTAGCAGAGCATGATGATGAGAATGATCAACAAGAAACGGCATCGCTTGAAATACGTAAACCTTTAGAACTACTCAACGATGATTTACAAATAGTCATTACACCTTCCAATCAAACACTAAATATGAAACAAATCTATACTCAAATAACTGAAAATGTGGTTCCTATATTCATTTATGTGATTGAACAAGATACTTTATCATCAAATGATATTGAAGAATTGAGATTCTTCCGTTCGATTGTACCGAATGAGCCAATCTTATTTATACGAATCGATCAATCTACTAAGTAAAGGAAAACTTTGTCATGTTTCAATTGCATTCTTTGTTTTTCTAGTTCGATGAATGTCGGTGAAACATCATGCGTTCAAATCTTTAGGTAAAACACAATTATTTTTATAAATATGATAAATTTCGATTTTAGACAATTATGTGACCTTGGTTTTCTTTCGATATTGGGTAATACCACTGGTGATATGTCACCAGACACAGCTCCACTCTTTCAAAGCGATATTATCGACAATGGTTTAGTTAACTTCACACATTTCCTAACCTACATACGTAAACACATTGATCGGTTAACCATTCGTGCAGGTAAGGTCGAGTCTACTATTTGTATCGATCTTTATTCTATCGGTACTTCCGATTCTAGTGAGTATTCTTCAACGATCGCATGAGATCTGTTTGGATCTATTTAATGATAGTGCATTCGATATGGCTAGGTGAAATGACCTTCTTTACGGTTTTATTTTACTGAATGAAAAGCCTCTGTTTTTCTAGAGATATTCTCATTACACCGAAGCGATTGAGTTATACGCGTGAAAGAGAAAAGAATCTCTATGAATCACTGATTGCTTTGACAAATTCGAAACAAAATGAAATTCAGAAATTGATTCTGCAAGCTATCAGCGAAATGCACGAAACTCTTGCCGATCAAGCTTGTTCAGTTGACATTCCCGGTATCGAACTAACTGATCAATTAACTGTTAAACATGCGCGAGATTTAAAGAAATGTACGACTTATATCCAAGAATTTATTCTGATCAAATTAAATGAAACGATTGCAAATAAATTACTCGACTCGATCAACATTCTACACGATAATTATGTTGGAACGTTGACACGTTGTCTATTTAGTTTAGAAAATAATGCTAGCGATGCAGATGAATCGGAATTATCAACCAGTAAAGCACTTCAAGAGGTGAACAGACAGAAATATATTGAGATTCTATTTTGCTCATTCGCATAATTTAGATTCTCCATTCAGCGTATGAAGTGAATATAACTTTACCGGCAGACTCAAATCTCTTTCAAATTCTAATTGATAAAATGAAAGAAGTAAAATTCTTCGAATCGATTTCACTTACACTCCTTTTCGATCGATTTAGTTATTTCGAACATTTAGCTGGAGTCAATGTCCACGCATCGATCCTGAATTTAAACGTTCAGTGGCGCTCGATATCTTGAATGGTCTCAGTGAAGTCAAGTAAGATCATCGTTGTTTGATCGATTCCACTTCGGTATGTCTAAATAGATTAGCCAAGAGCGTTTGTACACAATTGAACGATCGCATTCGCATGTCGCATGAGAATTTTGAAACTCTACTCAAACAACTTGAACATCGTCATTCGGATCGATTGAAAACTACTGAGGATAAACAACAACGTGTGAGAAAGGAATACACGCCGAAGATTGCTCGATTGTTGTTGGAAAGTACGTCGTTGAAAGATCTTATTGAGTACGGTCTACCGAAACAAGGACGAGAAGTTGGACGTGGACAATATGGAATCGTTTACGAATGCAAAAGTTGGGCAAATCATCTATCATGTGTTATTAAATCGGTTATGCCACCAGATGACCGTCATTGGAATGATTTAGCTCTAGAATTCCACTACTTAAGGTAGAGAAATGTTGACAGACCTGATCGATTATCGAGAGAAAATTTAATATTATAGGCGAATTCCCGAACATCCACGAATTGTTAAACTAATTGGATCAGTTATCGATTATACAAATCCAGATCAAACGCCCGTTCTCCTAATAATGGAAAGATTAAAGCGTGATTTGTATGCAGCTTTGAAAACTCGACTAGATTTCTCGACTAGGTATTTACGAACAAAGACTGAATATCTTCTGTACAAAAACGTCCTTTCTCTTATAGAATGCGTATTGCATTAGATGTAGTCGAAGGTTTAAGATATCTACACGGCTTAGGTCTAGTGCATCGTGATATAAAATTGAAAAATGTTTTGGTAGGTGCCATATCCATTCGAATCCATCTCTTTCCACGTGTATCATTATTTCAGTTAGATGATGCTAACCGCGTACGTATTACCGATCTTGGTTTCTGTAAACCGGAGGTAATGATGAGTGGTTCTCTCGTCGGAAGTAAGTCAATCTGTTGTCTATCTACCATTTGTAATCCTATTCGATATGTAGCGCCAATTCATATGGCACCCGAGTTGTTTACTTCAAAATATGACCATACGGTTGATGTTTACGCATTCGGTATTCTATTTTGGTACATATGTTCGAATGGTGTGAAATTACCAACGAATTTCGATGTTTGTTCATCAAAAGATATTCTCTGGTCAGCAGTTAAAAAAGGTGTACGACCTGAACGTTTAATGGACTTTAGTGATGAGTGTTGGGAAATCATGACGAAGTGTTGGGATACTCAACCATCACAGCGACCTTATTTGGGTGAAGTTCAAGAGAAAATTGAACAAATTCTGAATAATTCACGAACAACAACTAGTTAAGTTTGACTTCTGTTCCATTCTTTTCCCATTTTCTCTTTGTGTTCGTAAATGAATAATTATTGAAAAAAAACACACGCAGCATCGAAAAATCCACTGTCAGATTTCTTATCTGTTCCTTCTTCTCTATAAATATGTCTAAATTTCTCTTTCATCTATATCATGAATTTCTTGCTTTTATCTAACAGTGAATATTCATGAATCATTTGTTTTTTTCCGCATCGTAGTTACATATACCAGCTGTAAATTTTCTGTGTTGAAGAGGATTATTCTTTATTTGTATTTTTCTTTCTGCTGTCTTCTCTACATCTTTCTCTGGAAAGCGGTAATACAGAACATATGTCGACAAATATAAAGCGAATCAATTTAATTCTATTTCAGATGACAACAGACTCGATTGAATATGAGGGAACCGATCTTGGCGTTGGTGACTTCATTCTTTTGTCAGACATAACCATGGAAACATTTGTTGAAAATCTGAAAATACGGTTCGAATGATGATATGTTCTTTGATCATGTCAATATCTTATTTCCTTCTAGTTTTGAGAAAGGACGCATCTACACATATATCGGCGAAGTTTGTCAATGAAGTCTCATGAAAAACTTCTCTAAATTATAAATTTAGGTTCTTGTCAGTATGAATCCTTATCGCGAATTACCACTCTATAGTCCGGAGTATATACAAAGTTATAAAGGATGTGATATGTTTGAAAGATCTGCACATATATTTGCACTTGCTGAAGCAGCATATCGAACGTTGAAACAATATTCTGCAAGTAGTTGTATCGTGATATCTGGTAAATAGAATTGCTCAATCCAAACGAACTAATGCACTTTGTTTTGCTTTTCGAAATCGATCAGGAGAGTCAGGTTCAGGCAAGACTGAAGCATCGAAAATAATCTTACGGTATATCACAGCAGTAACGAATGTATCAAATCAAACAGAAATTCAGAGGTAATAGAACGAAGATGATTGCTTGTCAATTTACTCCAGTTCGATTAGAATTAGTAACATTTTGATTCAAACGAATGTGATTCTCGAAGCTTTTGGAAATAGTCGAACGAATCGAAATGATAATAGTAGTCGATTTGGTAAATATATGGATTTGAATTTTGATTATAAGTTTGAGCCAATGGGAGGAAAAATACAACATTACTTACTCGAGAAATCACGCGTGGTCAAACAGCAACTCGGCGAAAGAAACTTTCACGCATTCTATCAACTATTGTCAAATGAAGATTCGTTAAAAACTTACGGATTTCGTCTCCAACCTGAAGAGTATCATTACATTAATCAAGGCAATTGTTGTCGGTTAGAAAGAATAGACGATAAGAGAAATTTTGAACAAGTTATAGAAGCATTCCATACGGTTGGCTTTACGGAAGACGAGATCACCACAGTGTGGAAAATTGTAGGAGCGATTATTCATTTGGTAAATCTGATCGAGTGAACATGAGTCGAGTTTAATTTGTAAATATTCTTCAGGGAAATTTAACGTTTGTTGATGTTGATGGTGAACATTGTTCAGTAAAACGAATCGATGATGAAACTGATCCACTTCTATGGATATCGAAACTCTTAGAATGTGAACAATCGGAGATCCTGTCCGCATTAACTTCCCGTGTTGTCGCTGCGCGCAACGAAGTGTTTCAAACGAGACAAAATATAACACGAGCTTGTTACGGACGAGATGCTTTGAGTAAGGTACGTGTACATAATTGAAAAAGCGTAGAATAACACCTTTTATATTCAGATGTTCTTATTCGTACGCGGTAAGATTCGAAGGAAAAAAAATGCATGTTTGCCTCCTCTTCTTCTTTTCACTTTGTATAATGGGCACTAGTAGCGAGTGGGAAAACTTTGTTTTACTATATGAAAACTAATATTAACCTTCAATTGCTTACAGTTGTCATGTTCAATTACTATCGTGTTCTATTTAGGCTTTGTATGAACGTTTATTCGAGTGGTTAGTGAGATACATCAATAAAACTTTATCACAAGTCAGTCAAGAGCAGATTGATTATCCTTTTCGACGAGTATATACTTCAGTGGTGATTGGTATTCTGGATATATACGGTTTTGAAATCTGTGAGAATAATAGGTAAAACCGGTTGGTTCTCGAAGAAGATTTTGCGATTTATTTGTTTTGAATAGTTTCGAACAATTATGTATCAACTATTGCAATGAGAAATTGCAACAATTATTCATTGAACTTGTCCTTAGACAGGAACAAGACGAGTACGAGTGTGAAGACATCACTTGGCAACATGTATGAATCGATTTCTCCAGTTGGACTTCTCAAATATATCGATAAGTTTAGGTGGAATACTTCGATAATAAAATAATATGCGATCTAATCGATCAACCACGCCACAGCATCCTCGCATATCTCGATGAAGCATGTCAAATCGTAGGAACAGTAACAGATGACATGTTCCTCAATTCGATCAATCAAGCATTCAAAACTCATCCTCATTACTCCAGCTGGGAAGTAAGTTTCATACAACAGTCGCAATCGAATTGTCTGTTATTCAATCTGTAAGACTGCACCAAGTGATAAAGCATGGAAGAATATTGATACAAATAAACTTTTCCTCATTCGTCACTACGCAGGTATGAATATCCTTCAACTAACGATCGAATAACATCCAGCTTTTCTAGGTGATGTGATTTATTCTGTCGATGGTTTTCTAGACAAAAACCGGGATCCATTATTCGATGATTTTAAACGGCTATTGTATCATAGCCAAAATCCCATTCTATCTTCCATGTGGCCTGAGGGAGAAAAGAGTATTACATCTATATCACGACGACCACTGACAATAGGAACAGTGTTTCAAAATTCTATGACAAGTCTTTGTAATCTACTTTCCTCAAAAGTATGAAAGAAACATTGTGTTTGTGTCTTCTTATCGTTCGTGTTTAGCAACCATTCTATGTTCGATGCATAAAACCCAACGTGGAAAAATCCGAGGATCTATTCGATCAAACGCTGATCGAGCATCAGATTGCATATTTAGGCTTGCTAGAAAACGTTCGTGTTCGTCGAGCAGGTAGATTTTAATAAAATACAAACGAAAACCACATGATTTGCGCCATTAAGGTTTCTGTCACCGGATTTCTTACGAACGATTTGTTCAACGGTAAAACAATCGGCTTGCCAATCATCCCTGTTGATCATCTATTTTAGTTATAAGATAATCGATTGTGTTCGTTCGAAATTACATCCACATGGACCGTTTACTAGAGAAAGTGCTACTTACATTTGTGAGGAACTTCATATTAACGAAGATGTTGTTTATGGAAATACGAAATTATTCGTTAAACATCCGTTCGTTTGCAAATCGATTTGACAAAAACACGATTTATTCGACTTTATTTGTAGAACTTCACTGTTTCAACTTGAAAGGAAACGAAGAGAAGGTTTAGAGTCGATTATAACTATTTTGCAAAAAGTATGACATATAAATATACCATCTGAATGGTTCCTTTTATTTATTTCAGTCAATCCGTTCATGGAGTCAATGCCGTAGATATCGACGGGAAAATGCAGCAGTTAAAATACAAAGTTTCTATCGAAAATATCGTGCTCGAAGATACATTTTTCAAGTCAATGATACATTCAGGTAATCGTTTTGCACTGCTGTGGGAATGCAATAACAGCTAATTTCTATAGTGACTATCTTGGTAAAATCATCACTTGGCCACCATCAGGATCAAACTTTGCACCGTTAAATGCTGTTCTCAAACGATTCTATCGACGGTAAGAAGTTGTCGTAATTTTACTTTGTTATATATACAAACACTTCAATTAGATGGCGTCTTAATCGAATCAAACTTCTCTTGCCGTTAGCACAACAAGAGGCATTCGATTGTAAACTATTCGCTAGTCAATACCTTCACAACAGATCGTCCTTTTTCGATATAAGTATTTACCAACAATGGAAAGGTGATTATTTACGTTTAGTAAGTTTTTTTTCCGTTTATATATGCGCTATTGTTTATTTGATTGCTTAGCCTGAAGAGAATTCTCGTGTTAGTGAATATCGAAAAGCGCTTCATGAAATACGCGCACGTGATAATTTCAGTCAAGTACTCTTTTCCACACTTGCTATCAAAGTATGTCGAAAATGATGTTAGCGCTTTAGAAAAGAAACCTTCTTCGTCTTCTTCTAGTTAAACAGCCATATGAAAATGGATGAACGTGCCATTATCCTTACAGATAAAGATATTTATCGAGTTGATCCAAAGAAAAATTTTCAGTTCAAAAAGCTCGGTACACCGGTTGATGATATTGTTGGTTTGAGTGTGACACCTGGCAGAGAACAATTAATTGTTGTGCACTTAAGTTCGAACCATGATTTAGTCTTTTATATGCAGACGAAAGTTGATCGAGTAGGAGAATTTGTTGGCCACATCGCAAAATTGAAGAACAAGTATGAAATTTCACTTCCTATTTTTAACCATCCTCTTGAATGTCTTTATTTTAGTTCCAAATTCTTTGTTGATGTTCAACGCTATGTTTCAGCTTACGTTCTCAAATATAAATATGTGATCAATGTTGTATGGGACGATGTGGACAAAGTTGAATTTCGGAAAGGCTCAAACAACAATATTTCTTTGATGATACCAGTTATCATATAGATCAACACTGTACAACAATGACTAATAATCTTGTTCTTGTTTCATCAGTACTTTTTCTTACAATTGCTTTTATTTCGGGTAATAATAAATGAGCTGAAAAAGAGTACAGAACGTTTAAGCAAAGTCAAAAGTAGTATTTTTCGGTCGATCTGAGATATCCAGACGCGATGGATCGTCCACTGATTGTTAAAACTGAGTCGTTAAGTAAAACGCTCTTATGATACATTCGGCCATAGTTGAGTATATGTGAAGTCGACCACGATTTTGTCATAGGATCATATAATTCCGAGACGGTTGGATGTGTTTCATTTGTCCAATCAAAACCACCTGTTGCCAGTGCCTTGCCTGATGGTAAAAGTGTCAACGTAAATAATGCTCGCCGATATTTCATCGATCCTACTAACGTGAATTGGTTGGAGGTAACGTTATAAATTTCTGCACTCGAAAACGACATTGACACACCGTCACCACCGCCAGCAATAAGAACGGTTCCATCATTTAATAAGAGCGCGGAATGATAGGCTCTATACTCGTTCATATTGGTGGCAGTAGCAGTCCAAGTGCCACCAGTATAGAGTTCTGCTTGAGAGATAAGATGGCTTTTAGCGTCGAAACCACCGGTAACAAGCACTGTGGCTTTATCACCGAGTATTGTACTGGTAAACTCCGCACGCGAAGACAACATAGTGCTTGGATTTGTAAACGTGTTTGATGATGGGTTAAAGATTTCTGCAGTGGCAGTGCTTTTACCGCTAGCATTAAACCCACCTGCTATGAGTATTTGCTCGTTACCAAGCAGCACAGCCGTATGTGAATAACGAGGATAGGACATATTTGCAGATAATAAGCTCCACGTTCTTCTTAAACTATCATATACTTCAGCACTTTGACTATACAAAGGATAACGACTACCTGCAGCTAAAGCCCTCGTACCATTTGCAAAAGCAGTAAGAGTGTGATCATATCGAACATATTTCATACTAGGACCAGTAGTCCAGCCAGATGACGAATTATACAATTCAGTCCCCGATGTGACAACGGTTGAATTGATGTAACCACCGGTAACTAAAATGAGTTTATTGAGAAGTAGGACAGTACCAAACTTCGATCTTGGTCGCATAAGCAATGCATCCATGTTCCAATAGGATGGTAAACTTGTTGTCGTTTCTCTCATTATACTACCTGTAATAAACAGAAAGTTGTAGAGATTACATTGCCGCGATTGGCCCAATGCGCAATTCAATCAATATAGTTTCTGTCTACTTTCAAGAACGCGTTGCTACATTTTTAAATACGTTTAACGTAGCTCGCGATTTCGATGAAGAGGATTCGTAACAAAAAAAGTAGTTTCTATTAATTCCTAGTCTCTTGCCAACACTAGTACTTTGTCGTAGTTTATTTTGCAAAGCATAAATTTACTTGAGGAAAATGTTGATGAAATGGTTTCGTCAGTTTCCAAACCTTGATCGGTATCATTTATCCCAGTTGATATTAATATGTCTGAAAAAGAAGATAATCAACAACTAAGTTAAAATCATCGAATACATACTTGTAGTTGGTTGGGTTACTTGATCTAAGAACGAGGAAAAGAACAATCACTCAAACTATCGATGAGGTCCACATACCAGCCTTTGTAGTCGTCGCTATTCCGAACACCTGAGAAGTTGATGATCGAGAATCTTACAGGAAAAAAACAAAAATCGCCACTTCAATTCTCCAGTACAAATATGTATTATACATACTCTCCATTGTTGTAGTCGGAGATTGACCTACAATAAACAATGAGACACATTAATCTTTTAAACAGATGAACGAACTCGATGTTCGAAATGTGAAACTTTGAATTGGATTTTGAGTAGTAGTTATTGGTTTATCTTAATGACAGAAAAATAAATACATGTTGTAAATAATCACACTGATTTCGTTCGAGATAGTTACTAGTTGATATACCCGTTAATGTAGGCATATCTAAATTTATCAAAAGATCATTTTTCTATAGCAAAATGAATATTTCACTGACTGTCAGATGTTCCACTACTAAGTGTTGCTGTTGTATTTGAAAAATTAGTCGTATTCGATTGATTCCTTTTAGCGAGATGCAAAAAATGAGCCAGAAGTGAAATAGTCGTTGCTACTACACTGACCACCACGACACCAATAACTATAAGACGAAGATTCATCGTTCTAAGTCGCTCAAATGAGTACAAAATGAGGAAAATATCGATGTTTTAAGCTAGATGCTCAGCATAACATTTCACCAGATGTTTAATGGAAACTTGCAACTTTAATCATCCAAAAACTTCTTTCATCGCTTAACCGTCTGCCAAAATATTCGTCCTTAAGAGTTTATACACACAAAAACAATCACTCAATGAGTTAGTATGAAATATTTAATATACCGAAACTATTTTCATTACACATATTCTTAGAGTTAGAAACAATGAACAGATGCTCTTACTAAATATTCAATTATAGAAGTAAATCCTTCGTTATCGAGGAAATACCACATATTCGTTCGCGTACTATATTAACTTCTTGAAAAGACAAACATCGTTTTGCTACCGACGGAAATTTGCCTTTGTACATCGATATTTTCGATCAAAGAGATGCTCTTCCGTTGTTGACTTCCTTTGTTTAACATGATTCGTGTTGCAAGGTATCAAATAACTGTTTTCGAACTAGTGTGCATACGGCATTGCTTACAAAATTACATCAGAAAACAGCTCGATAGCATCATTGAACACGTGTCGTTTGCTAAAAGGATAAGACCATTAACAAACAATTAGTTGTCATGAAATCTCTGAACACATTTATCCCAGAACATGATCAAATGAAATAATTAGCTGAAGCGAAAAAGAAAACGAGAAATCTACTTTTATTTATTCGAACAGAAAGAGCAAGAAAGAGACAAAATGATTGAAGAGATAAACGAATTAGTGAGAATTCTACTGTTCAGATGGAATGCATCCAATGATCGTTTTTGAAAAAATCCGGCATTTGATCTTCATATTGTTGCATGATTTTGTAGATACTTTTCTTCCATGATGATTCATGATCTTTTTGCTGTTGAATAGCAACGAAAAATTCGCGTAGTGCTCCTTGTGTTGCTTTCTGAAAACTGATTGGTACCTGATAAGGAAGAAAACGAGACGCAAGACAAGATTCGAATACAACGTTAATCATCAAGTATTGTCTTACATTAATTTGATTCGAACGATTGTAATGAAGATTGAGAACTCGATAGAGTTCACAATTAGGTGTCACGGTTAAATCTTCGGGGTTTCGAAGACCTTCGGCTAAGCATTGTCGCGCATATTTTTCGATTTGTTGATAGAAAAATTCTCTAGAACAACAGGACATACGTAGAAAGGAAATCAATAAAGAAATGAAGTCTCTTACCGAAAATTGGAAAACCATTTCACTAATTGTGCAGTGATGACTTTATTAAAGCGTACATCAGGAAAGTAAGCTTTCAATACTCCGGAATTGGGATATCGAGTGTAGAAGAACATTAGTTTTGCTTTGCGAAGGTGAAGCGAAGTTAACATTGCCATGTATAAAACAAGAAAAAAAGACGGTAAAATGCAGATGTGATCACTTAGAGAAGAAAAGCACGAATGAGCATGAAGAGATTAGAAAGTGAATGAGTTAATGAAGCTAATTTTCATCGAAGATCAAGACGGAAAAGAATACTTATCTGAAATCCATTGTACTCGCTGACGGGTTGATCAGATTTAGTTGGATTATCATCGACTGAACTGATTTCTTCATCAGTTAAATCATCGAAATTCGATTGAGATGTTAGTTTAGTTGTTATCCGTGGGGATAGACGTGTATCAGTAACCTATGCGAAATGAAGATAAAAGAAAAATTCACGTGTATTCGATTTGAACATACTTTTGTACGTCGCTTTTTTGGCGTTGAAAAATGAAATGGATGATCGTCAGTTGATGAGAGAGGAAACCGTGGTAATGATGATGGTGATGAAGGGAAATGATTGATAAAAGAATTGTTGAAAAGAATTTGAGAAAAATATGGATGATGGTGGTGATGATGAACAGTTTGTGGAAATAAGCCTGGTGGAAGTGGCATTGGTGGTGGTGGTGGTAGTGTTAACTGTTTGGATTCGATAGCGGCAGACAAAAGATCTTTTTGGAGACTCTCTGCGAATCGTTCCATGGATATTGGTGATGTGATGTGATTGACACGTGCTAAATCTTGAATGTAATTGAAGAACGGCAGATTCGACGATGAAAAGGGAAATATGGGTGAAGTTGGAATTTGAAGAGATTTCTAAAGATTAATTAGCGAGTAGTTACAAGAGGAAAAGAATTTAGTGTCGAACAATACTTGTTTTTCCATCGATTCATTGATTTCACCCATTTCTTCTTCGTCATCTCGTTCGTCTTCGTTTTCCACATTGTCATCATCATCAACATTATCGTGTTCGGATGTCGATGAAGGTGAAGGTGATGATCGTTCATGATGATGGGAAGTGATTTTCACAAGTTGTTGCGGTTTCGATTGTTTTCTTGAACGTTTGTTTTCATTTTTCATATCATGTTGATCGTCATGACATGGATAAGAACGTTTACGTTGTTGTTCTTGTTGATGCGAATCAGCCGCTGTCGATGATGATGATGTTGGTGAAGATGAACTAACGCTTCCATGCGGCGAAGAATTTAGCGATTGCGATGAACGTTTTTCGATAATTTCTTGTAAGATTTTCGTATGTACAAAAGCCATATCATTGAGATGATTCAAATGCGGATGGAAACGCGAGAGAAGATAAGGAGAAAAGCTTGTAGGGTTATTTGTCGAAGAATTCATTCTTTCACAATTAACTAAACGTGAATAATGTAATATAACATAGAGAAGAAAAAGAGAAAAAAACAGACAAGAATGAATAAATTTATTGTAAAGTAAATCTTTTTACTCTCTTATCTCCGTGAACTTTACTTAAGTTAGAAGCAGCATCTCTACGTGCCGTTTTTCTATGTATTTTTTTTAACATTCACACATCTCTCGAGAGACACTCACCATTTAGCAGTAAATTTATTCTTGACTCGTCCCAATGATCTTTTTTTTCTTCGTCGTCTTGTATTATATGCCGAGAATGATGTCTGAAAGAAAAGAAGAAAATCAACCATTCCGTTGTGTCCTAGTCTCAAAATGCAAGAAAGAGAAAAAAAAGAAGAGGGAAAGCAAAAGATATTTCAACCAATGTCTTTGTTAACGCAAAGAACATTGCAGCTAATAGGAAGCGAGAGAACGATGAACTTAAGACGAATGAAAAATCAGTGTGTCGATGCATCACCTGCTTCGATTCTTTAAGTTAAAGAAGCATCTGCGCATGCGTATGAACACAACGTAAAGATATCGAATTAAAATTATATATATATATATAGCCTCAAGGTCGACATTGTTATTTTAACATCTTTTCGTCATTTGTAGAGCTTAATGATTTGATGATAGACGACGTAATGAATGTGTCAACATATTGAACGCGTGCCTTTCTTTTGATAGAAGATTTTTTCTTCGAGAAAGTAGACAAATAGATGTTTATTCATCTATTGTTAAACAGAATCAACAAGAGAATGCAATGACGCCATTCGGATATCTGAGTAGTAGTCTATCAANTATGGCTTTTGCACATACGAAAATCTTACAAGAAATGATCGAAAAACGTTCATCACAATCGCTAAATTCCTCGCCGCACGGAAGCGTCAGTTCGTCTTGAGCCAATTACAGAAAAGCACCCGCCTCGAGGGTAAGCAACTAACCCATTCAGAAAACATTTTTTCTCTTCACTAAAAGGATTTGATTGAATCGTTGATGAATAGTTGTTCACCTGCAATGGTTTTTCTAACGATAATAAAGAAAAAAGCAGTACACATACACAGCTGGAGAAATGAAATCAAGCATAAATGACGATAATCATCGATCAATTGATTATATTAATGTTTTACATTTTTTTCCCCTACATGCATATATAATCCGACACACTCAGCTGTGTGTCACCAACGAAAGAAAATCTGGTGCTAATTTCTATTGTTACTCCACCCTTGTGATTGTCATCATCGTTTACAGACAATTTGAAATTTTCCATTACATCGATACTGATTCGATTGTGTTATTATGTGCGTGTGTCTCGTCGGTGATGAAATCATTCGTCAAATAGAAAAAGAAGCGGATGAGGGGGAAGAGAAACAAAGTCAATTCTCATCGTTTCGTGTGAGCAGATGCCAGGGAGGTATGTTTTATCTCAAAGAAAATAATCTTCGATATTGATCTGGAGGTGTATGTCTCACGTTCTTTACCTCGAGATTGAGCGAACGTGCATTCAAGTGATCAAACACATGTCAACATAATTCTATTCTTTCTTTTCTCTTGTTAGATATTTCAACAGACATTGTAGCTGAAGAATGTTTCAAATGATGTATTGTCATGCATTGTTGATTTCTCTTTATTTTATTGGCGAAGGAAAAAAAACCTTCGCCTTCTATCATCATTTATTCTAGTCTCGCACAAATGTCATTCTATTATTTCCGTCTCCATCCAATGAAAGAAATATGCTAGCTTACTCTCTTCTCGTGCTACGGAGAAGAACAAGACAAAAAGCGAGAACTTTTGATTAAAAGGAAAAGTTGTCTAATGAACTAGACAAGCAAAAAACACATACATATATATATCTCTTTCCATTTATACACATATAAACACAATGAATGCATAGATCAAGTGTGAAATACATCCGCATTACTAATGACATCCCACCAGCATGCATTGCTCGTTCGAGAGAAAGAGAAGATCATTGGTATAGTTAGAAAATGCAAATTGAGTCGTTCTTTCAAATGAAGACAAGCGTAGCAAATTCGAAATACATGACAAATGGAATGTAAACGAAGGTGCTGATATCCTTTCTCTTGCTCTCTCCCTTCTTCGATTAAGCAACACTAGACATCCATCTGTCGACCAATTAAAAAGATAAGAATACCATAGTATGTAACGATCTTCGGACTGCATATCAATATGTATGCACAATTTTCTCTCACTTATGTGAATACATATCAAAGAACATACGTCGTTCAATATTCTTGACAACAATAAGACTACTGTATCACTCATCATGATGAGGTGTTTGATTGAACATGAACAGCAGCCGATGCCGCTCACTTTTGCTGCCACTTCACTATATGTACATGTGTGTGTGTGACATACTCAATATGCAGAAAAGTATTGCATGTATGTGTCGATGTTTAACTTGATTAGATAGATTCTTCGTTACTTTGATGTGTATGTGTGAGATGGGATAGAGCGATTGTTTCTGTTGTCGTTCATTAAAAAGATCAACCCTACCTGCGTTTGAAATGTATTGCACGTGTGAAAGTTAGTGAACTTTGCATAGAAGATTTGTAATCAATCAATTAATCTTCTTTCAAACATGTTCTTTGATAAGCAACGAGAAGATTCGTTTTTTTTTTGAACATCAATGATAATTAGCGATGAAGAAGATTAACATTTTGTGTTTAATGCAGAGAAGGGAAAAAAGAACAATGTCCTTAAATTTGTTTCAATTAATTGAGAATCAATGTTAACAATTTCATCGAAGAATGCGAGAGAGTATCGAATATTCTCTTTTTAGGTCAAAATTTTCTTATCCCACCCTTCTATGCTCCAGCATTCGAAAAGGATCTCATTGAATTTCAAATCATAAAGATTTATACATAATCAAAATCTTGAGAAGCTTCATATGACTGTCTTTGTTCTTTTGATCATGTCCAACACACAGAAACGAACGTCATAAATTCGTTCTAATTAGCCTCGTACAGCTACGGTCTATTAGACTGCATGTCGCTTGCTCAATTGATTGGAATAGAAATGAAATTCATACGCTCAGTGCAAAAATAAACCAAGAGTATGTTCACCTTGTATTTAGACTAATCTTGCACATCTATGGTTTTGTTTATATTATTACTTGATCAATTCTATCTGTAGACAACAGAGGAAGAAAACGTATAATTGATTAAAATCGTATTAACAAATTCTGAAGGCTGCATCATTGCCATTCATTCGTATATAGTTTCGAAAAGAAAATGATCCATGCTAAAATCTCTTCACCATTGTGTTCTCCATCTCGAAGAAAACGACAAACTAGTAGTGGCAGGTAATATACAGCTCTAAGAAGGCCAATCAACTCATTTGCGATTTGCTTAGAACATGCAGTGGATCAGCAAAGATTCGACAACAAAACGAGGAAACTATTCTATCAGGTTTCACTCAGTGTAGAATATACTCTTTACTGTTGTGCCTTTCTTTCATCTTGAACAGATTCACTTCCCGCTCGACATTCAAGTTTCTACAAACGGGGTAAAGGACACTTAAAGATCGGTCATATTCTGCAAAGAAAGAAAAGCTTGTTGATTGCACCTGATGGTAATTTTCTCCAATTGTTTTTCCTATCAGAGTTTATTGATTATGTTTAGCTTTCATACCAAATTCAAGTTTTCGCGCTGAGCTCAAAAGAAAAGAAATTCAACCGGTGGAAGTCGAAGTTTTTCGATTGCGATTGGTATAAGTTTATCGTTTAAATAATTCGATTTTGCAAAGTATCTCGTTTTAGGATATTTTAAAAAATCTTCAAGTAGGAAGGAAATATTGACGATTGATGAATAGTATTTTCTTCTCAAAGGTGAATGCGGACGATTCCGATGTTCCAGACGATGATGACGACCTCCGTAGGAAAGCTTCAAAATCAAAATCAGCTGATAAAAAGAAACTAAGAGGTTTGACAGTCTACTGTTCATCGCTTTTCTTGAAGCAATTCTTCATTTTCAGGCATATTTGCAACATCTCAGAAAGTAAATTTTCCGTGTCAACCTCAAAATTTTCACCACGGATCAATTTAGGGTCAAAACGGACTGCCATCAGAAGACATGATACATAATAAATATTGGACTAAAGTAGATTTATATCACCAATCGATTGTTCGTTATTTGCATCGTTTGAGTAGGATACAATGCCGGAGCTGTTTAAACAAATGCAAAATGAAGTTTGGTGGAAGCAGACTAACGATGAGAAACCGAATCTTCTTTCGACGTTAATGTACTTGGTAGAAACTATTAAATCCAAACAGATTGAATCTTATGAATCAGCATGTTATTATATCATCGAGATTTTTCGGTAGGACTATCAGTGAGTTTTATTAGTACTCCGCTGACGAGGTTTTTCTTGTATCTTTAAAGAACATATGGTATTGAGTCGTTATTTGTGAATCAAACTTTGAATATTCTTCTTAAACATCTTTCAACGAATGAAAATGATCCATTAAATAGCTGTACGATCCGTACAATTGCTCAGTTTATGATTGAACAGAAAGATATTGTCGTTCAATTAGTTGAATACGCATCGAACCTTCCACCAGTAAAATGATCTTCTGATTTTACCTTTCAAAAATAAAATTTTCATATTTGTATTTCAGAATCACACTCTTCGACAAGAAGTTATCAATGCAATTAAGTTCATAACAGATATCAGTAGTTCAGATGACATCGAGTTAGTTCTTGGCAGTGTGGGTGCTGTTCATGTACGTCACCACCTTTCATTTTGTTGTCGAACAACGAATGATTTTCTTTAAGGATTATCCCGAAGATAATTTCTCTCTCAAAACCATTGTAACAAATCTAGTCAATGCACCCAGAGAAACAGCACCAGCATCCGAAGTAGTAAATGTAGACGATGAAATGGAAGGAATCCATCCATTATTAAAGAAAATTTCAAGAGAAAAATGGTTTCCCAAAGAAAACCTACCAGTCACTGTCGATTATGTACTGGACGCGATCATAACGAAGTTGTCGGATGCGACGAAAGTAATGATCAAAGTGTTGACAACACATTTGGTGCAAATGCATCAGTAAGTGTTCGCCGAATACTGATATTGAATATATGGTTGATACTTTTCAGTGTAATCGGATATTCGAAAGAACAGTTCGATCGAGTTTCGGACACTTTGATATTGTTGCTAGCAAATCCTGAAGCTGACTATCGTTTGATCGCTGCAACAAACCTTGCGAATCTCAAAGCAGAGACTAAATCGATTGATATTGCATTGTTGTACTCATTTGCAAACGATCCTCGAGTAAACTTCTTGTGTCTTTTGTTTTTCTCGCTGACGACATTCAAAATTACATAGATTCTCGTTCGTACTGAATGTTGTGATTCACTGAAAATATTGACAGGAATCAGTTCTGATACTCTCTTAAAAGACTGTGTAGAAGACATTCGATATTTACAGGTATGTATGAGCCAATATCGAACGATGCGGAGAGATGGATCTATATTTCTTCAGACTTTACCGGAAGAAGATTTCACTCTACAAAATTATTTGAGAGAAAAGAATCGTGCACCAACTCCACCGACACATACTGAGGAGGAATTGGCCGTGTCAGATCAAAATGTGAATGTCGATCCAACGGAAGCGAATGAAAATGTAACACCTGTGCGTGTTTCTCGTTCGCCTACTCCAGTAATGATCAATCGACTATCTATACCAATACAGTTGGAATCTATTGCCATGGAAAGTGGAAAGTTATCAAGAGCATCGGACAAACGATTGGATCGACGTGATACTGAAGAGAAGTCGAAGTCAATTTCGTCGCATTCATCAGAAGAACTTCCTCAAAAACGTCAATCACTTATATCAGTAAAAACTCCGATTTCAATTCAAATAACTCCAAAACGGTAATGCACACGGCACTCGTCTTTCCCAAGACATTCATCATCTATTTCAGTTCATCTACTTTATCGCAGACAACGACAGCTTCTCATTCCTATGCTACCCCGAATCGTATGTGTTTAAAACAAGTCTAGAACTTTCGTTTATCTTTGATTCTCTCGGTGTCTTAGATGATGTTCAAGAAAAAGAAAATAATCAGGTTGAAGAAAACTTCGATTCACCTTCTCAAACGACCATCATCAGCGATGCCATTCAAACAATTCTCGAAGAACATAAACGAATCGTTGGTTTCTACCGTATGATTCCAAATCGTCCTATTCTTATTCCACATAAGATCACCATGGATAACATCCTCAGCGATCAATCGCATATAATTATTCGTCACCATTTCTCTCGCTTGCATAAACCTAACCGATACGCATTCCAAGCATCATCAGATCCAATGAATTCGATGAGTTTGTTTGACTTCAATCACAATCAACGTCATTTATATGAAATTGAATCTGTTCAATTACTGTCATCGCTAGTTGTACGTGCTGTGCAAATACATCGTCATCATGATCGATTCATTCCTGGTTCATTTTCGGCCAACTTTCCTAATCTATTAAATGTCACACCAATACGTTTAGTGAATACGTCATCGAAATTACCACCAAATCCACCAGCACAATCCCCATCAAGACAATATACTCACCTACATTCGAAAGTACGAGCGAGGGCAATCAGAGAAGGTACAAACTAACACAATACTTATTTCTAATTTACAACTATTCACATAGGCATCAATATCCAGAGAGCTGAGAATATGCGTGATGTTCTGTCTAATCTTCTGGAAACTGATCCTGAACCGTCAATAGGACATCTTTCAAATTCTAAGCATACTCATATCACGCATGCCTGGCTTCTCAGTCACTGTATGTTTCCATTGTATTGATGTACCTTATTGAGATATTATCATATTATCTAGTACTAAAATCACAAGGCGTTATCTATTCAGACAGCTGCCTGCAAAGAATCATTCATTCTTATCCGAAGTTTCTCCCTTTACTTCACACAAGAATTCCAGATCATCTCATATCTGTTATCTGGAATGATCCCATTCTCAAACATATCGCTTCCATATTCAGACATAAACAAGTAAGATAGTCAGTGCGGCCTTTTCGGATTGACTTAATCCATAAATTTAGAATTCAATAATGGAAGATGGCTCATCAGTTCATATAAGGTGAATTTGTGGTTTTTTTTCTGTCAGAAATGAGAAGAATTGAGTTTTGTTTGATGATTTAGCGATACAAGCTCGTCAATACCGATTACCGAAGATGAATATTCATTGAACAGCTTTGAGTACCTATCACTCATACATCGTGATGATCAGAAGAAGAGATTTTTACCACCCATTCGACCAACCAAAATGTAATTAGTGCATTTTATGATCGATGATATTTGACTAAGATCTCGTATAGGGAATATCCACGTCAACTTCTTAAGGTTGGTTTTGGTGAATTAGAAATCAACTCCACTGTTTCATCAAATGTCACTTTGCCACAAGAAAATAAAGTGAAATCTCGTAAACGTCGAGTTTATATGCATTTCATGGTGAGTGATTTTTTAACCTCAACTAGTATTTTAATGTATCATTATCCATGTTAGACGTCGTCAAACGAGAGTGTGGTAAGTAATTTGAGATAACGTACTATTTACGGATGAAAATGTCTGCTGCATAGTCCGACCACCAAGAGCCTGTCAAAGGTCGATCATTGCAAATGTATAAGGCTGATTATCAAACAATTTCCTACCTTCCAATCGTCTCTCGAGTTCCAACATACAAATGAGAACTATTTTTAACTTTTTCTACAATACGTATATGTACAGAAACTGTTTTAATCATCTGAGAGCGACATCATTCTTACCCTTTCTTATGAAGTTAATTTCAATCGAACAGCGAATCAAAAATATACATCCGTAAAGATGGTATGGTGACGAACGGTTTACCTCTATCATCGCATTTTTTTTTGTTTATTCTACTTTCATATAAATAAATTGCGTCTCCGAATCTCGACTATTACTATTTATAGATTGTAACTGAAGCTCCCCATCGAAATAGTTCACTATGTCGCAAGCTGAATTTGATAAAGCTGCGGAAGAAGTCAAGCAATTAACGAAAAAGCCGTCTGATGATGAATTACTTCAACTTTATGGTCTTTTCAAGCGTGAGTTCAAAAGAGAAAGAATAATTTAAAGATAAATTTTCAAATAATTATTTTTTATAGAAGCAACTGTCGGTGACAACAACACCTCTAAACCAGGCATGTTCGATTTAAAGGGTAAATACAAATGGGAAGCCTGGGACAAAAACAAGGGCACTTCAAAAGAAGATGCTCAAAAGAAATACATCGATTTAGTAAAACAACTTCAAGCGAAACAATAAAACCAGTTTTACTCGATATATTGTGCTGCGTTGTTTTGAACTTTCTCAATAAAACAACATTCGTTTTACAAGACTATTCAGAAAGTTTGAAATGATCATACGATATCAATCACAGATTGATATGGAGTGGATGAGCGATGTTCCCCTCTCGATGATCGATCGAAATAATTTCGAATTTGTTTTTGGCCACAACAGAACAGGTATGGAAGAATTAGGATGAGTAATGGTGAAGTAACGATCAGAAGAAAAATAAGAAGTAAAAACAAACCGATCGTCAGCAGCCGATGAAGGAATAAAGATAAACGAGAGTGGCCGAGTCTAAAAACAAAAAAATCATTTGAAATAGAGCGCAACAGGTCCAGTGACAATTACCGGTTGCGACAAGAACCGCGTTCATAGTGTAAAAGAAAGAAATCGTTCTATTTGTCGTCAGTAAAAGATGTAATTGAGCAATTAGGAAATGAAAATCTTTCATACCTCTAAAGATCTCAAACAGTACCAACAGAAGATGTGTTTACAGATAACGCAGGTTATTTGGGCACAGCCATTGACTCGTTCAAGAAGAACAGAGCATCGTGGACACTGCTTAATATCAGAATGAATCGGATTCGCATAAGAAATTCTGAAATGAACAAATTTTTAGATAACTCAAAATTTGCCAGAAATGCTTCGTATTTACAGTAATCGAGTGCAATCTTCAGTGGAATGCCATTGGCGACGGCATTTCGAGCAGATTGGATTATGGCACTATAACATTGAGATGCATGGCTTTTGAAAACCGTTTGATCGTCTTACTCTCGTGCAAGTGATGGATCGTTGCTTTCGTGCATCAGGTACTGCTAAAATGTGTCCACAATCCATATGTGGACAGAAAAATCGTCGAGGATCTTTAGCTACTTCTAGCGAGATTTAGAATGATTTCATATCGTGATTAAAGCAAATAAATGCAATACCATAATCAAGTAACAGTTTGTTGTAAAGATTAAATTGAGCATTGGTAAGAAAAGAACGAATCTACAAGTAGAATTAAAAATACAATAGCAATTACAAATAACAAGAAATACTTCGTTAGTAGAGAGTGAATCATTACAACCATTAGCCGGACATCGTATTGTTGCTGACCTGAAAAAATCCAAATTAGGAAACTAAATTCGAATTTCTCAAATTATACCCGATGTTTACTTGACTGATAACATACTGACGTACACACTACAATTCTATGAAGTGATAGCTTCTCTCCGAAATACGAGTACTAACCTGTTGACAAAACTGGCAATGACATGATGTTATTCGATAGATTTCGGATTTATTGTCCACATCATTATAGCAGATTGAGCATTGAAACGTGCTTTCGTTCATCGTATTCTTGCCATATTCTATGTAACGTTTAGTTCAACATGTTTATCTCTATCGAAATCATCTATAGAAAAAAGTCGAATGAATTCAATCTCTTCTTAGCATTTCCCTTTGTCCTAATATATTTCGGTTTGAAAGCCCATATACAAAAAAAAGAAAATAAACAATAATCTTTCAATATAAATATATACAACAATAACAACAAATATATTATATAAATGAATATAAAAGCTAAACTAAATCATTTTCCAACTGTAACCGTCTGTCCGTTTTCGATTGGGTCAAAATCTTTTGTATCTGCATCGTTTACTTTGACTGGTTTTTCTTCGGATTCGATTGCAGCACCTGAAACGATCGAATGGTATGCAATAAAGAATCTAAAGTTTCAAAGAGACCGACCTTCATCATTTCGTTTGAGTTTTAATGCGGTGATGCCATTCTAAAAGATGATTCACTTAAAACTAACTTGAGGCTGAAACAACTGCGACTTACTTCTTTTTTAGGCTCCTCAGTAGCCGACTTTTTCTTACGACCTGTTGATTTTTTCTTTGATATGGTTTTTCCTTCATCGGTAGGTTTCATGAGAAAGTTTAAGATTCGCTCGGCTTGTTCAGTATTTCGACCCGTTGACGTCAAACCGAGAAGTCGTAAGATTGAACGTAATTGATCCTTTTTTAATCTGGAATGAACATTAGAAACTCATCGATTCATATCGATTTCATTGAAATTTACTTTGCTAAAGTGCTTATTTGTCTTTGATATTCGTCACTTTCACGTTCGAATGCAAAGCCATTGAATTCGCGGAGATGCTTTCGAATATTTGTTGAATTCTACAACACAAGAATGATGTTACTAAGATCCACAAATTTAGATTCTATTTTTCATACTCCTCGTCGACCAAAACAAATAATTCGCATTCGAGACAATGTTTCACTTGACGCATGACTTATTTGATAGTTAACTAAATCGAAATTCTCGAAAAACATTTGATTCTCTTCGATATTCTACATACTATATTCAATTTCACCTAGTGGTTTACCGTGACCCTGCGTAATACAAAGAAACAGTTGACTGCACAATGGTCTGAACGACATTTACCTGTGGAATAGTTAACTCCTTTTTCGTTGGTGTTAATTTTGCTAATTCAAGGCGTGATGTTGGTTTTCTCGATCGTTTGCCCTCGAGAAGAACCGGTTGTTCGAATAGTGGCTGTGTATCCATTTCTTCATCTTCTGTTGCTGATGTATCGATGATTTTTTCTTTTTCACTTTCAAGGCTCGTGTTTTTATCTTCATCGACTACAAGTCGTAACTCGAAGGAGACATCAGCTGGTGCTTCGTTGTTTTCACTATCGTTTAGTGTCGCTAATGGTTGTTGTTCGGTCGACACTTTTCCCTTAGTGATGAAACAGTAGATGTGAAAGAAAGTTTCTCGTTCTTACCTCGTCTTTGCAAGAAACACCTTTTGTTGTATCGAAATCGTTTTCACTAGTCATGTCTTATCTGAAAATATTTTCGTTCGAATTGAATACGTGTCGATTTCAGTTCAGTTCAGTTTTTTCTTTCTCTTTTTCTTCTCTTCTGTTTTGTAGCAGTAAGAGTGTACCACTATATATCACATAATAGATCGGTTCGATCAGTGCAAATAATAGATAGGGACAAACATACATATTTCGATAACTTCTTCGAATAATCCGACCTGTATGACGTTCATTTTGTCGTAACAATACGTAACTCATTTCTCTGATGATCACTTAAAATTCAAACTCTTTTCATTTCCGTTAAGACTATTGTGCGTACACATAGACGCTACATATGAGTATGAGAACGATTATACAAATTCCATTCTGTACTTCCATCTTCATTGTCGATAGATGTCGCACATGACAAAAGTTGTGTCAATGTTGAAATAAATAACCTTTGATAGAAGCTTGTGACCAGTGAAAATTGATCGTTTTGAATCAGGAAAGAAAATCTGAATACTCTTTTCTTTACCAAACTTCTCAGTTGTTTTTCTCACGATTATTGGTTTGCTTCTTATCGAGAACAACAAAATATTTGTATGTCATTACTAACTAATCGAAATGCCGCTTGCCTTCTCCCATTTGATGTACTGTCGATTGAATTGCGCCAACTTTTCGATTGTAGATCTATCATTCCCGTACCAAAGATCGTTTGCGTAGTATTTTTATATGTAATATAAAATGTCATCAGGATCCAACGATCAATGTGAACACTGTCATAGTGCTTTTTCATTCCTCAAGAAAAAAGTAAGACGAACGAATGGATAATAGCTGATCAGCGTTGAATGATTTTCTTTAGAAAACGTGTGCAATTTGTCGTCAATCTTACTGTTCAAATTGTGCACCACGTGAACGTAATCAAAGCTATCGTGCTTGTCTTATTTGTCAAAAGATATCCAATGAAGCAACAACAGATAGTCAATTACTCGAATTGAAAGTCAAGCATTTACGAAGCTACTTGCAAGCAAAGAACATTGCTCATCACACCTGTACAGAAAAGCAAGAACTAGTCGCTCTAATAACGCGCAATCGAAATGTTCCATTTACGAATTTGTATACTGAAGAAACATCTTCCGAACTAAACAATACAAATCAATCGTCAGCAAATACTCAACAGCCGAAATCTGATAGTAATTCGAAACCTTTTGCGAATTTGCAAAGCTCAGTTTCATCGTTTGCAAATCAAATGAACAGTTTTGCTTCGAACATACAAGACTACGTGACAAACACAGTTTCCGGTGTTCTTAATCCAATTTTGGACGATCCGCTACAACAACCGACTGTAGCGAGTGCTGGTAGGTCTCAGAATGGTGCACCATTCAATTCCAGCTCGGCTACGAGTGGACCATCTCACCATGCACGACCAACGTCTAATAGTGCTACTCATACAACTTCAACTGCATCTGCATCTACATCTAACGTTCGGCAACCAACGGCTAGTTCACATACTGTATGTTTTATTCTTTTATCAATTGACTATCTATGTATTGCGTCGATTTTTAGACAGCTAAACAGCAATCACGTCGTAAATCCCTAAGTGAAATAAAGGATGAAGAAAATATAGAAGATTTAAATATTCGCGACTTGAAAGAAATTCTCGCTGCGAACTTCGTTGATTTCAAAGGATGTGTCGAAAAAGGTGAATTGCTTGATAAAGTTCGACGATTGTATCGTGATAGAGTCAATGAAAAACATAAAGGTAAACCATTCGATTGCTTGTTTCATTCAATCTGTTGAAAGTCAATCTAATTCTGTTTTTTAGCGAAACAACTTGATGATTGTCCCGCTGGTGATAACGAACTATGTAAAATATGTATGGATGCTATCGCGGATTGTGTCTTTTTAGACTGTGGACATATGGTATGTTAATAATCATAAGAAAACAAAGAAGTCTGATTGAACTGTTTAGGTAACATGTGTTAAATGTGGAAAACTACTTGCTGAATGCCCGATATGTCGATCAAATATCGTACGCGTTGTACGTGTTTTCAAATCCTAAATTATATTTTGTGGTGTTTTAGAGTGCTTTTCTGCTCTTTGTTTTTTTTATGTATTTGTATAGATACTTTAAACAAAAGAATACTTTTTATAGAAAATATGACGCATATTATTCTAATGAATATCCATTAAAACACGATGAAAGGTCTTATTCTTTATTAACCTCCAAAGCTATTCTTCTAGCTTGAGCAAATATAGGAACTTTCAATTAAATGACTCATATCGCGTGGCAAAAAAGAACGCACCATGGTAACTTAATAACTGCAAATCGTATACACAATCGATACTCATACATACATGTTAAATAGCTCAAAACGCGCAGGCGGATGTTTTCTTCCTTGTCCGTGAATATTCGTATAAACTATTTACCAATTGAATTTCTATATTCCATTCACACTAGTTAGAAGTTATTCGAGAGTCAGGTTAACAACTGACATATGTTTTACTTGTTATGCTTCGATATGTGAACGTTGATGTCGCTGCATAGTGTGACCTTCTAGTATATTTCGTTCGTTTCTTCACGCGGTCACCGATGTGAACAAAGTTCAACATAAAAAGAAGCACTAGCAATCGATCCGCCTGAGCAACTAACTTTGGCAAAAGTGTAAGTAGAATTAATTGTCGAACAATCCCAAACCATTTCTCGGATCCATCGTTAGAAGCACTTAGCTTCAAGGTTGCACTGATTCACGGTACTCACGAAAGTAAATATGACAGTCGACATCGTTAAAAAATATGTAAATGTACTTTTATGTATTTTTTTTTCTGTCCTACAGGAAGAAAAGTGCTTGCATACAAAATTATACGAAGCATATGTCGTTGTGTGTTAAAAAAGAATGTCATTTACTGAGAAAGATTATCAACGACTAGAAAATGTAGTGTCATATAATGATGTTTCCATTGAGACTTTACAACCAACGTTGGACTCATCGGTGATTGTGAATGACTCATTTCAATCAACTGCATCCAATAAGACATGTTTTTGTTCAACTTTGGTTTTTACAATCAATTTTGTGTCGTCAATTCTCATTATCAATTTATCAAAATGGTAATAAAGCATCACACTATGCTTTTTATTCACACATGATCTCTTTCTTCAGGATTTATGTCAAACATCATTTTCCAAATTTGACATTAACAACGATCAATTTTTTTACCTCATTCGCTCTTCTCTATCTTTGTTTACTAGCCAAACTATTCACTTACAAACGATTGCCAATCATCCGCATGTTGCCTGTTTCAGCATGTTTCGCTGGATTCATTGCTTTTGGAAATCTTTCATTACAATACAACACAGTTGGAACATATCAACTCATTAAATTACAAGTAACACCAAGTATACTTTTCTGACAGACCTTATTTTTCGGAATTCATACGAATACGCATTTTTGTCTTCCTAGCTGTCATGCTTATCAGCTGGTTATATTTTAAATCTCGCTATTCTTTACCAATTGTACTTTCTTTTATGCCAGTTTTGATCGGAACATTGTTCAGTACTTACTATGACTTGCAATTTAATATATTCGGTCTTATATGTAAGGTTGGATTTGGAGTTGTTTTTCCGTTGAATATGCATGGAGTTTCTAGGTGCCGGTGCATCAGTTGTCTTTACTGCTATTAATCAAATTCTTGTTGAACATTATCAAAAAGAATACGATTGTAATTCTTTACAATTATTATTCTATCAAGCACCACTTTCGGGTGTTTTATTATTGACTGTTATCCCATATTTTGAACCGTTAGATAATCTTTCAAGAATAATGCATCCGAACACAATATTACTTGTACTACTCTGTGGTTTCATAGCATTTTTTGTGAATGTTAGTGTGTTTTGGGTGATTGGCAATCTATCTGCTGTTGCGTATAATATGATTGGTCATTCGAAGACTTTATTGATCATATTCATCGGTTCCATTCTGTTTCATGAGCCATTCAATCAACGGCAAATGGCCGGATTAGCGTTTACTATGTGTGGTGTTTTGATGTATTCGTATTTCAAATATGGCCGAGCAGCATCGCCACCATCTCAATAGAATGTGTTTTTTTTCGGATATGTTATGAATAAAATAGGTTTCAAACAGAATATTATCAATGGAACTCATTTTCACTGATTTGTTAGTAATTTGAACTCAAAGACTCTCTCAATCACAAACGAACTTTCATTCAAATATATGATTATTGAGGTGGATAGAAGCTACCAATAGACTTCAAGAGATGGGTATTCACAAATGAAACTCCACAGGTATTAATGAGTTAACCGCGTGTGTCGAATATCAATGAGTAAATCAATCCTTAGAATATTATTTCTGTCGATGGTTTATGTGCAATAGTATCGCATATGCAAAAGTTATGTGTTCAATTTTCTTGAATATAAAAGAAAACGAGATTTAACTTTGATGCAAACTGAAAGATCTTCAAAAACATAGGTATTTGTACGCTTATGATTACTTTTATTTGAATTCATTGTGAGAAGTGTAATATATATGTCTACGCGAATAGCATGATTAAGAAGGTTAAATTTCTACGGGTATATAAGAAGGTGAGAAAAGAAGAACATGAAGACAGATAACAAGATAAAAGATAATCAAACTTGATGTAACCGGTTTCAACTCTGTTTATATACAGTTCTTTTGCGTTTAGGAGACGTATTTACGTGCTTCATTAGCTTGAGCGATCAATCGTCGACGATCTTGTCCATTTTTGACACCATGTCGAACGAAATTTTCGCAGAATTCCTGACGCTCCTAAAAGAAATCAGGTGTTTTTTTTTCAGTCGAGAAGCAATACATATCGTTTGAAAGTCGTTACCTCATTTCCACTGATACATTCGAGAATTGATGCTTCATTTGAGGATGTCGAAGGATGTCCTGCACTACGACACTCACGTACGGTCCATCGCTTGTCATTGTGATCTTTGGTGCCACTATGATCACGAATATTGCCTAGTATGCCATCAGCAAAACCACCTAGAAATAAAATGCCACGTATTGTTAGAAAAAAAGATGTTTTTGTCATAGTCAAACCCACCATAATGCATTGGCATATCAATAGTATAGAAATTGCCATGATTACACATTTTAACTCGAGTAGTATTGGAACATTGAAATTCCTTGATTTCACCTTGATTAGGAATCAATGAATAAACTTTGCCATTGATAAAGCGAAATGAAAATTGAAGGTTAGCAAAATCGTGTGCTAAGAGATAATCGCACGATGGATCAAGATGAATGTAATGACCGTGAAAATCAATGCCGTCACCTGTTTCACTAATCACTGCTTTGTATTCAGGTGTCAATGATGGATTGCGTTTGAGGAGACGTTTACCAAGTTGAATCAATGCTTTAAAGTAATTTTGTGTTGTTTCGGTTCTGGCTTCTAAGCGACTGGCTAACACGGAACGTATTGTATCGAATGCTTGGTCACGGTTACGAAGAAGACTGCCAAGTGCGAGTAGTGTTTCACTACTGCCAGCATATCGGCCAGGTTGACGACCAATAGGGAATAATAATTCAAAACTGGTACTGTTGATATAAACCTAACGAAAAAACAAGAAAGTAGATTCAGAGGCAAATCAAATGTGAATGTTACTTACCTTTGGAAGATGTCGAATAAAATTTCGAACGCGTTCCCGAACAGATTCTTGGCGTTTAGTGATGCGTAATGAGAGTTTTTGAATGTTGCTAGCAAGTAATTTGGACGAATCACGTAATTTGTTCATTGATTTTATCACTTCACCGTCAGCGGCAGCAGCAAAGGCAGCGGAATCAATATCTGCAACTAATGTTCGGAACCATTTGTTTTCTTCGCCTTTACTTGCATCATCGATAGCTTTGAACACTGCCTTCCACTGATCAGCGTTCTGTCGAGCCATTCGTTCCATGCCAGCGACTATCTTGGTAACATATTCAGAAATACGTTTATCAATGGCTGATTGGTCAACTTTGGGTACGAAACGTTCGAGAAGTTCGTCAGCTCGGCCTAACAAGCGTTTGATTAAGGCTAAACGCCGTGTTTGAAAACGTTCAGCAAATTCTTTGAGACGATTATCATTGACAATTGCTGCAATGCGTTCGCGCCAGAATGCTTCACGTTCCACAGCACGTTCACGAAGGGTAGAAAATATACGATCAGATGCTTGATTGTACGTTGGATATTTAGCAAAGAATTCACGTAAACCCAAACGAGCTCTACAAGAAAAGAATCAAATAAGATTCAGGGAAATATCTCGTGGATTACTAACGTCAATCGAGGAAGGAAGTTCTTTTCTGGTTCGTTACTCCATGCATTAACAATTGTTTTGAATGCTTCGTAATCAGCATTGATAATTGATCGGAGACGTTGACGAAAATTACGAGCTAGTTCGGCAGCATTTGTTTTATCCATGTCTTTCATCAAATGACTTTGTACAAAATTTCGTGTGAAATTCTAAACATATTTCAAAACAATGAGTTTGAACATGCATAGAACGCGAATCTTGTTGTCTTACTCGAAGTTGTTTTCCTCCATCGGGATTTCGATAACCCACACTATGGAAGAAGAATAGTGAACCAACTGGATATCCATAGTTTCGGTTAAGTTTCAAGTCAGTTGTTAAAGTTCTTCCGCCATCAAATGAATGACTGACTTTAGTTATTAAACGATCTTCATTCCATTTATTAGTGGTCACTTGAACGAAGTTACCATTAGCATCGTTGACTATGCGAAGAGAGTAACTTTCGGGTAATTTGCTATGTTCTCGGTGAGTCTTCCAGTGTTGAGTATTGTAGATTGTTACTGGAGCATCGCCAATTTGCAATTTGAATGATTTCTTAATTGTGTCTAAACCGTATAGACCATTGTGTGAACCCAATTTGTCGAGAGCTTGAGAAAGTGATAAAAAGATATGGGAATCAAAAGCAAGCTCAACTAGTGGTTTTCGAGATGATGATAATGGTTCATCGATGTCATGTGATGGTCGATCTTGATTGCGTAAAGATGGTAGATAATTGCGAATGCGAGGACGATCAATAGTTAATGTAACTATGTTTCGTTGTTGTGGTGCTGTTTGTTTGAGAGTGAGAACAGTGGAGTTATCCCAATCGAGTCTAGACAAAATGAAAAGTTTTGTATGAACGTTGGTGATTTATTTTCCTATTCATACTTAAGTTGAACATTCGAGGGTGAAAATCGAAGTTGATATTCTTGATCATTGATTTTAGTACCTTCAAGACGAAATACTTCTTGTTGTTTTTGTCGAACTGTGACAGTTGTCGATCGTCCTGGCTGTCGTTTAATGTTCCATGACGACACCAATGTGTATAAAGTAGCGTCGAGTTCTTTCGTTTGTGGATTGCGTACTCCTTCGTAACCAATTCGTTGACCTGGATATCGATTTAAATCGATGTACGCTTTTGATTTACCAGCATTACGATCAATGTCCAAGGTTAATGTTGTTCGTTCTCCTTTACAGTTAACTGATACATCGTTTTGATCTTGGCGGTCGACTTCACATTGAAGTGTTTTTTCTGCGGAGTTATCATTGGCATTGAATGAATATTTCAAAACGCCATTGAAACGTGTTGATGATTGACGAGTTTCGTCGTATTTAACACTGATAGGATCTCGCCGAGGTAAATTGGCTTTCAGTCGAAGATTCATAGCACCATTCTCGTGTCGAGGTTGGAACGACACATCAAGATCAACAGCATCCTCTTTGAGACGATTGATATCAAGTGTAGCGGTGTGTGGACCTGATTTAGGATCATGTTTTAAGTCAAATTTCATTGTACCGTCATATGTTATTTGACCAGCTGGATTAGCTAATTTGGGATCAACTGGTAATTCCAAGCGTTGTCGAAGACGTTGTGCTAGTTGGTTACTTGCTTTGATGTTGAATGTTGTAGTTTGACAGACACCGTAGAGAACATTCGATGGATTATTTGCACAACTGTTCGATTCACTTGACCATGTAATGACAGGTTGACCTGAAATGTTACACGATTAATGGATTCTTGACAATCGTTGCTTTTTTACCTTTGCGTTCAAGATTGACATCAATCTTACGCTGATATTGTCCTGTAAGTTTATTTAAAACTTGTTGTTTCATACGAATATTTGAATCGACTGCTTTTTGTCCATTTTTGTCCACTAATGTACTTTGTAAGTTAAGATTATTCCATCTACCATCTTCTTTGTCAACAGCACCTGTATAACTGAATGAACGACGATTATTGGCGCGGAATGATCGACCTTCAATGGTTGTTTTTGAACTGAAATCTTCCTCACGTAGACGACCTGTGTGAGTGTGGTCGAATTTCAATTCAATATTTTCCGGCACACGAATGTCGAGCTTAGCTGTGCCAGTACCATAGCTAATGTCGAAAGAACCTTTTCGTCCGGGGCCGCTATTACCAGCACGAACGGTGATGTCACCTCGGTAACAGCGAGAATATTTGCCACTTGCTGAACATCGTTTAGCATCAATGTCGGATGTGAACAATTGTTGTCCGTCGGTTCGTTCTGTATGGCCAACAAGGACTTCTTCATCAAAGCCAATATCCATTTCATATTTGTAATCTTCATCATCAGTTGTGTTGATAACACCGCGTACAGTAAGTTGGTGTTGTTTCATTAAAGCGAAAAGAGCATTTTGAAATTCTGTATTATAGTATTTCGAGCTTGTTGTAAAACTTATTTGACTAACAGCTTGTGGGTTGTATTGAGCAGTTAATTGGGCACCCAAGGCTATGTCATCACCAACTTGTAGAGATTCAGTAGCATGGAGTGTGGTATTGAGTGAACCTTCCGAATTGAAATAGAAGCTAATTGGAGCAATTTTCTAGAGTAGATGGAAGGATAACGAGGATGATGTTATGAAATAAAACTTACTGGTGATGCAAGTTTGAAACCAATATGAGCATCAATTGTTTGATCATCATCTGCATGAAACATTGGTAGATTGTAGAAGAATTGAAGTGCTGTTAAATTGGATATGGGTGTGCCGAATTCTAGATGAACGCCGAATTCTTGTGGCCATTTCATTTTACCAATACGATTTTGTCGATCGATTGTTAATTCACCGATGATACTCAATGGATTGCCTGACAATTGTGGACTTTCGAATGACAACGCAACTTTTCTTGTTTTGTTCGAGAAGATATAACCAATTGAATGTTTGTGCAAAACAGCGGTATTACGTTTGAAGACACCGAGTGAGTGTAATGCTGACCAACGATGTACGTCAACTTTGGACAAACCGTATAAACTGTCTCCATTTGAACGTAAGTATTCGATTTCATTATCAACATGAACAGCTGGTGGTTGGTCGCCTTTGAACCGTTCGATGTTAATGTGTCCGTAATGTGCAAATACTGGCTTGGCAACCAATCGTGAAGCAGCATGAGTTAAACGTCCATCAGTCGGGGATCGTTCAACCATTAAATCATGACTGATATATGGAAGATTTTTCATGAATGGTAAAGCAATAACTGCATGTGTCATCAATGAACCATCGCCAGTTTGATTACGATCGAGTACAAAATTGATGTTGATTTCCTTGATATCATTATCGGCACGGAAAGCAATGGAATTAAAAGTTTCGATCAATCCTTCTTGTCTTGTGACATTACCATCAATATCGATCAATTGAAATTTTTCGTGTTTAGGTGCTTTTACTTTGATATCGTATGTACCGATAAATGATTTGGCTGATTCTTTCTTAGGTTGACGATCAAAACGAACATTCAAATCAAGGGTCATATCGTTACGTTCTGGGACAAGATTTGTATCGATATCCCAGTGGGTTTTCAACGAACGTGATCGTGTACAGATGCTAAAGTTACCTATGGCAGTGGCTCGTTTT
Organism: Adineta ricciae; assembly: GCA_905250025.1. Taxonomy (NCBI): domain Eukaryota; kingdom Metazoa; phylum Rotifera; class Eurotatoria; order Adinetida; family Adinetidae; genus Adineta; species Adineta ricciae. The sequence goes on from CAJNOJ010000090.1 coordinate 184,395, forward strand.
TGTTTGTTATCCCATTGAAATTCTGACCGACTGGCACCTGCATATATGTGGCCTTCACTAACGCGATCAACTTGGCTGTGATAAGTGAATGATCCTGAACATTGACGACGGCGAAGATCGTATTGAAATTTATAATCAACTTTATTGAGTAATTCGAAGTCAAGGTCTGATAAGATATCGAAGGCGAATGGCCGTGGAATATCTGGAAGTAGCTTGTCAGTGTCAGCGACAAGATGAATCTTATTGGCAATATCAAGTGTGGGCGGTTGCATATCAGGGCCTGAGCAGAGCAAAATAGATGAGAATAGATAAAAAAAAGAGTTTATGTTAAGAGAAAAGACTATGAAACAAACCTTTTTTCGATGCTTCTGCACTTCGTCGATGACGATGATCGAGAAGAACACCGAATACATTGGATTTAGTTTTGATTTGAACTTTGAGGTTTGCTTCGGGAGAAATCAATCGTCTTCCTTGGTTTGATGTTCGAACAGAGCGTCGATGATAGTCCAATTCGATTCGTTCATCAACTGGTGGATTTCGTGTTACGATAAGAAAATCTAAACTGCTACGAAGCGATGCATTCGTCAAATCAGTGGCTTGATCAAAATTTGCTTTGAAGTCATAAAATTTGACGGGTTGAGGACGTACTGGTGTTTGCAATGACAAATGGGAAATAATATTGTAACTATTTTCCGTGGCTCCGAGGTTATTTCGACGTTCGTAGAGAAATTCATAACCATTGGAGGAAGCACCTCGACTTAATTTCATTGCACGATTCAATTCAATTCGTGTGCGAGCGCTATTCTGTTCTAGATGGGCTTTACCACTATAAGTGACATCGCCAAGATTGAAGTTGCCATCAATATGGAGAAGTTTCGATTCTGGTCGGTATAAATCACCACGGACTAAATAAAACAAAAGATCAGATGATTTCATTTGATTTCAAAATTCTGGAAATTTACAGTGAATCTTGAAGGATTTAGCTCGATCAGGTGTTGTTGCACTGATATCAGCAGTAAGACCTTGTCCGCGATTGGGGAAGATGTCTGTTGTTAGCAACAAAACTTCTTTACGTGTAGCACTGTCAACAAGTCGACTTTCCAATTTAAATTCATTGTCATTGACAACCAATGTTCCCGATGTTGTCATCACTTCTTTGTTATCACTGGAATAAACACTGCCAGTGAATCGATTACCATTTTGTGTGCCTTTAACATTGAAAGATTTCATTCCAGTTAGAACTTTAATATCAAAATTGTTGCCATTTTTCGTTGCAGAGATGCCCAAGCCTAAATACACGAAAGTTTTTATGTGAAAATCGACCAGTTTAACGAAGCACATACCAGGATAAGTTCCAGTTACGCCGATTTTTTCAACACCAACTTCATATTGAGGAGCATCTTGAGCATTGTAACGCCAGCCAATACGCCATTTCTTGATCGATGGATCTTTGGTAATAGTAATCTATTGATGAAAAAATAAAAATACTAATGAATCTCTCCTTTCTCACATTCACATTTTCTAACTTACTGTCATTGGATACGATGGTCGACTGCCAAGTTGAATTGAACGAAAAGGATTAAGTTCTAAGCATGCGCGAATACCTAATCCACGATAGACAAGGCCTGGCGTGCATGATGGATCGACAGAAGTTGTTTTAGGATTTGGAATTACTGTAAGACCTTTCGACGTACGTATTGAATATTGAAATCTAAGGAAAGTCGATGTTTATAGATGGGAAACATTTACTAAAGCACGAAAGTCATTACTCAGTTGCTAAAGCTGTTGTTTGAGCATTGAGAAGATTGAATTCTCGTGTACGTCCTTGATTATTAGCTTCTGCTTTATATTCAAATGGCACGTTTGATATAGCACCAATTTCAATCGTTTCACCGATGCTAACAATTGGTGATGCAACTTCACGTTGAAGTGTCAACGAAAAGCTCAGTCTGAAATTTCAAATAAGCAAACGAATGAAATAAACTTTTCTTCGAAATCATACGCTGATCGACTGGTGATTGAGAACAAGCCAAGTCCTGCAGCATCGCGAGTGTTTTTCAAATCAGTCGATAAATCAGCAAGTACAGCAACTTGAGCTGATCGGTACAATGTCAAACCATTAGCAGCTGCTGACGCAGCACCAATTTCTAATGGAATACGAAAGATGGGATTTTTATCTCTTAGTTCGTTCAATCGTCCCAAGATTTGATTTCGAACGAATGTACGAACATTTGAACGAAGCAGATCTTGAACTTTATCAGTGACGTCTCGTGCGCGAATATCAGCTCCGAATAATTTCAAATAAAGGTGAACTGACGGATCAGGATCTTCTTTATCATCATATTCCTGCGAAAGTACAATAAAAGATAAATTAACGTCGATCGATGATAAACAGTTGACTTACATTTTGCATTCGTTGAACATTAGGTGGTAGTGCATTCTTAATGCGTTCTTTTTCTTCATCGGTAACGGTTTTACCTTTAGTCAATGGATCCAAACGCAAGAAATAATCAGCAAAATTCCAATCAAGATTTTCACTAATCAATGCTACATCGATCCATGGTAGACGAAGAGTTTCACGACGAATGCCATCGAATGCTAATTTCAAACCAATGAACGATGGAACAACACGATCATTTTCGAAGACAATGCAGAGATGAATCACGGCTTCGTAGTTTCGACGAAGTGGGATTTCAAGTTGAATTTGTCGCGAAGAGATGGTTGCTTGTTCACTGAATTGTTTCTTATTGGTGTGATGTGCGCGAAGACGAGCAGCAAGACCACGTAATGGACAAAGGCGATCAAGAGAAGAATATTTCAATGCTGACCAAATGAAACCATTTACCTAATTCAAACAAACTGCAACGATGAGAAAAATTTTGCAAGAATTGTAATGAAATTACTTGATTGAGTGGTTCATTAAGAACATCGCCAAGAGCCTTTTCCAAAGCATCACCTAACGATGAATCAGCTTCTTCGGGATTGTAGATAAACGATGTAAACAAAGCTTCGAATGCCCAGACTCGTGCGGCATTTTTATTGGCTTTGTTTTGCAGCTTTCGCAATAAAATGTTTTGAAGATCTTGTCGAATTCGCAATTCACTGCTATCTTCAATATTATGATCACAGATATGACGAATAGCATTCAATGCATGATATTGAACTTCTAAGTCGGCTTGATCATCAGCAGCAAGTCGTCGGACGTTCTCGTCATATAAGCCTAATTGAGCATAGGCTGATAAAACAGCGGTAGTTACATTGCTGGTTGCTTTTGTTGGGTTGGCGAGAAATCTTGAAATAGATCGTTGAAAATCTTTGATTTTCTAAACGAAAATAAAAAGACCGTAGTCGTTGAAAAATACTCAGTGAAATGTTAACAATCAACAGACCACATCAGCGTCTTTGTTGTTGTCTTCTCGTGAATTGTATGTTTTGAGAATATTTGCAGCAAGACCAACGAATTCCGGTACTTGCTGAGGTGTCAATCGACGTGCTGCTTGAACAACTTGATCAACGAGTTCAGTTGATGGTTTATCCAAATAGAAAACAGAGAGTGGGTTGGCAAATTTCAATGTTTGAGTATCAAGATTAAGTAGCGAAGCACTTGGATCATGAGCATAGATTGTATTGAGAAATGTTGGCACTAAATGTCTGTCAAACGAACGATAATAAAAGTTCTATTTGAAAAAGATGATGTGCAATACTTAAGGCCTGCGTTGGCTCGGAATGCTTCGATGTTTTGTCGATCCATTCGTCGTAATTCATTGGCGATTCGTACGAAACGTGCAGAAGCAAATTGATTCCAATCTTGTGTTTTGAGAAGTTCTTGAATTTTTGATACTAATGACGAAACAGCTTCGTTGGATTTATCGAACGTTGCGGTGGGAACAAATTGTAATGTTTGTCGAAGAGGATTTCGAAGTTGACCTGCGAACATGAAATGAGATTAGAGTTGGGTAACCTTTCGATGCTACTTACAGCCATCGACTTGGGCAGCGGCGTTGCTTTGTAAAGTTAAATCTTGTGTAATTGAGACAAGTTTAGTTGAAATTTCTTCGTCATCATCTTTATTATTGAAATCGATCTCCTCTTGTTCTTCGGAGCTGTTATCATCACTACGGATAGCTGCGTCATCATCATCACCTTGAACCGCAGGCTTCTTGCCTGGCTTTTTGCCTTCCTCAGCATCAATTTCGATTGTTTTACATCGGACACGCTGGATTTTCTTGTCGCGAACATCGGTACGACAAACATAACGCGTGTTAGCAGCGAAAGCTTCTTCCATCTACATCGAGATTAGATTCATTTATAGGAAAAACGTATTCTTTCGCTACCAAACTTACCAAAGGACCAAGAAGTGATGTTAAAACAGGACTTGAACTTAAATGTAGTTTGTCCTTGGAACAAGTTGATAAATCTTTGTTCTTATCGATCTGGGTGACTGGGCCTTTCTGCGAATATTTGTAGCGAGTTGTACAAACACCAAGCACATCTTCTTCTCGCACCTTGAATAGAACCAATCATTCAATCGATCAATCGCCGTCTATATTCGAACTTACAAGATTTTCGTGATCATTAGGTACAGGCGAGTAAACTTGAAGTGTACTGAGAACACCTTTGATAAAGTTGACATGATCAACTTTAGCTGATGAATCAGCTTCGACGGCGACAACGAAACCATCAACCCATCGAAAACGTGCACACACGCTTTCAAGTTCTCGTTGAGCACTGGCAGTCGATGTTACAGGTGTTTCATTTTCATCTTTCGTTTCGGTAATTTTGATATTTCGAAGCTAAACAAACTTCTCTTGTGCTAGCGCATGCAAAGTAACCCAACTCACTTGAACAGCATAGTTGCAATCACCTAAACTTCGGATGTGCACATCAGCTGTGATCTCATTCTTTAAATCGAATTGAGCATTGGCAACAGAGAGTTTAACTTCTGTCTTATATTTGTAAACCAATGAACCTTGGCCGGGAGCAATGAGTTGAGCTGAATAAACCGAAGATGAGAGATTTCTCAGAATATGAATGCATGCACTTACCCGATGAACAGATTGGATCGGTTCTACTCGGCGCAGAAAACGGTGCAGCTGCACTTCGGCAAACTATACAAACATATTGCAACGAAACCTATTGAATTGAAGAACAAACATCGTAGCTTACTCAGCACAAAGACCAGTGTATAGATGAAATTCGACGATGCCACCATCGTTGAATTGATATAGCAAATTACTATCCTAACGGATATCGATATGTGCCAGTCGTTTTCTACAATGAGTATGTAGAAGACGCAGTTGCTGTCTAAAGCTGAAGTTTATATACGGTCGCTTGTTTACTTGTCTCTCGTAATAAATTAAACTAATAACTAACTGATAAGACTTGTAGCAGTCTAGCTTACCAATAAGGAAGAGTTTGCGAAGAAATGCAAATCAAAGATAAGTACGTTTTCGCTACTCTGATGATTCCCTCGATGTATTTATGACAGGCTATATATTATCTACTTTCAACAGCCGTCGTCAATGTTCTTGTTTTTTTTAATGTATAACTGAAAGCTTAATGAAATCGATCTATATATATATGTATGATACCATAGTTCGTACGAGAACGCACTTTGACCTCAAATACAAATAACCGGCACTAAAGTTAAAGACCGTTGACTATATTTAGCACATCAGTTATCTTAATGATGCTAGAATATTCTGCTAGGTGGTGATATACATCAAGCAAAGTTATCTACATTCGTTTATCCTTTCGCATAAAATTATGTACAGTTTCTGACATGAATGATAATCATGTCATTATTTCGAGAAGAGATCTATGTCTTCAAAGATGCACATCAATAGTTTAATGGGGAAAACCTGACTGAAATGTCTTATGAATATGCTCGATAAAGCCCTGGATTCTGATATATTAGAGGTTGTCTTTCGATGTAATGACTTTCCCATAATATCCACCAATCATTTTCTTATCGTATCGCAAGTACCATACAAAATGATTCTCTATCATTATTGGATGGGTATTTCCCAGGAAATCACATACACTAGATATTTCAGAAGATGAATAATGAACGACATAGTTTCTGTTTCGTCGCCATTTTTCATATGAATATTTCTCGAATATCATTCATCGAAAGGTTATTTCAGGAAAAACATGTCAGAACCCGATGTGATACAGAAACAACCTTTGTACTGCATATCAATCAACAACCTATCATTAGTTTTCATCAAAGCAGAACAGTTCTCGTCGTTGATATCAAATATGGTCTTATATAACATCGACAAATAGAGATCATATGGAGAGCAAGAATGTTGCAGATAGTTTGTTGAAAACATCATCCACACCCCGTCGAGTTGATTTATATCAAAGAAAGAAAAAGAAAACATCGTTTTTTCGAACAATATGGCCTTAGTTTATTGTGTAAAAGTGCAAACACTGAACAGACAATTAGGTTCTCAAAGTGGAATGATCAATACTGGAACACAAACTTACTTTTCTTGAGAAGAAGACACACACAAAAAAAGATTATAAAAGAGAGAGGAGTGTCGAAGGTGTGTGAAAGCGATATAAGAATACAGACAAACGTGAAATGAAACAGACAAAGATACAACATAGAAAATATACAAATATTTCATTTTATGAATTATCATTGTTGACAAGAATATATTCATGACCATTGCTTTTTGCTAAGTGTTCATTCGCATGAAGATATCTATCTGCAAGCCGTACAGTTGATTGTAATTCATTTTCCTCTTCATCGGAATCCGAATCATTCCCATTTCTATACGATAGAAACAAGAATATTTCATGTAAAACACAAATACAAGTCTCGATTACGACTACACCCAAAAATACGTACGATGTTAACCGTGGTTCTTCTGTTTCCGTATCATGCAAAATGCCATTCTCTCCATTAGCGTATGCTGGAGTTTGTTGCGCATGATATCTTGCCGATGGATTATCATACTGCAAGGAAATACTCAAATAAATGAAACTTCGAATTTGTTCAATTTTACCAGATGTGAATAATCATCTTTGTCTCGTGTTTTTGTTTGCATAAAATTCGTGTTCTGATAGATCTTATATCGAATCATTTCGTCAAATGCAACATTTGATACATCACGAATCAGATCAGCAGCACATTCACGAATGCTAAAATAGAGAAGAATAAAGTCTGAACAAGATCATATTCACGTCCTACGTCGATCCACAATATTTTTCTATAGTTGTTTCAACTAATTCAGAAAACTGATTTTCAAATGGATGCAGCAGTTGCGCTGAGTCAGGTTGTTGCTTGAAAAGAAAAAGTATACGTCCGCGAATATGGCACAGAATCGATTGATTAAAAATATCGTTAATATGCAAACGCATGAATCTAAAACAAACAAGATTTGAATGTATTCAGTATTCATTGAAGAATAACATACGGAATTAATTGAACCATAATTGATTTGACTTGTAAATCGATTGTTTGTATCTCATTATTACTTATATTCTAAATAAATGAGAGTAGATTCTGTGTGTTGGAGATCTTTACTGATTGATCATACTTGGTTGGTCAATGTATAATGAGATTCTGGTTGAATATTAAAAACCGAAGTCGAAAATTCACTCGATTGCCTTTCATCGTCAGTATCATCATTGAATGGTAACTCTTGTAGCTGTTGATAATCATCAACAGATGATAGTGTCGACTGTTGATCCGATTTTTGTTTGTAATCATTTAGTTGATTTTCAGTGGGTACCGGTCGACGATGAATTATGAAGGATTTTGAAGGATCTTCTTTTAAAAAAGGATTAAATTGATTTGGAAGATCGTAAATATCAGATTTCGGCTGCATAGATGGACGTGGTGATGAATCGTCGGTGGAAAATGTACCTAATACAATAGAGATATGAAACAAACAATAGGTTGCCCAATATTTTACCATTTCTTTGTTTTTGTATTGGTGATGCATCCATTTCGTTGTTATCAATACGGATAGCCGTTTGTTGACTTGTGCTTTGACTCTGAAATGATGTGCTACTTGGATTTTCCAATAAACGATTTGTCATGAGAAGAAGATTTTGTTGTCTTGATTGTTGTTCTAGACTAGGTCGTGGTCGCGGACGTATTGTTTGATTGAATGCATAGATCGAATCTTTGGAATCTTCTCGTGCATAGCCGCGTGGAATTTGATGCATATATTGTTGATCAAACGAAATCGATGATGTCAAACGGTTATTTTCCGATTGAAGGGCATTGATCTCGGATTGTAAAACTGCTATTTCACGATAGGCTGTGTTTAGATTGACGATTAGGCCTTGCGTTAAGACTTGATTTTGCAATTGACTGAATACTGGATCGGCTGCCGGAGTCACAGGTGATTCTGTCGTTGCTGTTAAGCGTTGTTCAATATGACGATTGAACGATTTTTGTTCTTGGATGAATGTTGACAAGCAAGCAGAGATTTCACGCATTTGTTCATTTAATTCATTCGGACTCTGTACAAGTTTCGGACGAAAACTATCCGATGCACAGAGGTTCTAAAATGATATGCAGTTAAGTATTAGCTATCTTGTTGATAGTCTACTTACACTTTGTTTTATGGGTGATGATCGATTCATCTCAATGCAATTCTCTTTATCTACATCAATATCGGAAGGATAGGCGCTCGATTCATCATCGTCGCTGGAAACTTCTGCGTAAGTGCAATGACGTGTAGGACGAAGATTTTTCGAATCATTCAGTTTTTCTTCATATGCTCTCAGTTGAACCGATGGCGTGTTCATAGTTTGATGTAATGAAGTTATTTGATTTTTTAACGTATGTAGACGTTGACGAGATTCGACTAGACGTTCAATTTCACGATGTTGGGCTGCGATTTTCATATCAGCTGGAAAGTTCTCCACTGGCGACGAACATTTCGCGATCGCTGGTTCAGTTTGCGTATGTTGTGATGATCTTGCACTGTACGTAAATTGATTGTTGCAACGTTCAAAACCATGACTTTTCGAAAGCGGAGTTGAATGTGACGATGATGCTGACGATGAATATTCATCGGGTTGAATCTTCTTGACCATATGTTGAAGTTGTCCTAGTGCTGATTTCGCTTGTTCAAGTTCCCTTGAAAGAAAAACATTCTGATATGACTCTCTGATCATACTAAATGCTTCTTACAATCGTTTGGCCGCTAGTTCACTAGATAGTTCATCAAGTTGTTCAGGAGTGCGGTCATTTGCAGTTATTTCATCGATTACTTGTGGAGATTCTTCATCTGGCTGAGAATTGACATCTGTTTGGTAGTATGTAACGATTTGTTCCAATTCATCTAATCGTTCGTGAACATGTTTGAGATTTTTTAGACGATTTTCTGCCGAGATTCTTGGCTGTTTTGACGAGCTAAATAATCAGACAACGAGCATGCACGTGGAAAAAGAATCGTTGTTCGATCTATGTACTTTTTTAATAGTTGAAGTTCTCGTTGATGCTTTTGTTCATAACGACTTCGAAGTAATTTCAAGCTAAATGTAATCAAAAGCTATCTTGCAAAAAAGAAAACAACATCGTCAGCTAATTACCGATCGCGTAGATTATGAATATCAGATAAAAGGTTATCTTCATTCATGCTAGAACTTGTCGGGCCTCTTGATTGCTGTTGTTGTTCCATTAGACGCTGTTCGGAACGTCGTTTCAATGCCAACAGTGCTCGTTGCTGACCTTGCAAAGCACGAATCTATATAACGACGAAAATCTCGTAGATATTAATACGATTGAATGTACGTTTTACTTGTTCTTTCTGTAATGTTAAATTTCTTTCCATTTCTTTTTCACTTTCCGCATCAGTGGCATCTTCATCAGACTTAACGAGAAGAAAGAAATCAAACATCCGATATCGGATAGTTCTTACTGTTCCCTGTTGATCTTTCCAATTCAGTGTATCGCTTTTCAAACTTCCAACAAGCGAATCGTAATTGGAATAGTCATTTCGACTATTTTGTTCATTGTCAGACAAATTTATTGTGGGTAGAACTGGTGTTGGCGCTTGAGGAACAAAACCTATTTTACTTTCGATACGTGGACGAATTGGCGATCGGATATTGCCACGAAGCGAGAGATCATCCTTAAATAGGTGAATACACGTGAGAAACGCTAAATCATTTGCAAGCATCCTTACATCACCATCTTCATCATCATCATCATCTTCTTCTTCTTCATTTCTATGACTCAGTTGAGCTTGATGCTTAGATGCTGATTGTCGGCTGAGCACAGCTGAACGTTCCTCTGCTGTTAACTAGAAATAGCGACAGAAGATGAGTTTTGTATGGGTTATGCGTATTACTGTTATTAAGTTGAGTAAATTAACGTAGCTAGCTTGTTGTTCTTCTAGATTGTGAATGATTGAGCGTAGTTTATCATGTTGCTGAGTGCATCCTGGCTGGAAAAAGATATAAAATCTATTTTTTCTTGGAAGAGTCTATCTGATCGTATTTACCACAATATCTTTATATTTTTCCATGGATTCGAGCATTGTCTGTGCTTGATAGATCGATTTTTGTATTTCTCGTATTCGAGCAATGAGTTTAGATGTTGAAAGGATCTAAAATTCGAAGATATAGTGGTCGATTTCGTTATTCTCAGTTGAAAACTGTCTACTTCAGATGATTGTTCATGATCACTATTGACAATTGTAGCATTATCCAATGTTTCGTTCGACTCATTCTTATCACTCGTGCTAATAGTTGGTCGAGGAATACCTTCAGCTAAGAGATCATTCTCGTCGTCACCAGATTCATTGTCATCACTGATCGGTATTCCGTTATTTTGATAGACCGGATCGAAAAATGACACCTAGAAAGTTTCGTATGAATAATGTAAAACAAATGACGTACCATTTACTTGATCATTTCTGGTCCGTAGGTTCCGTATTTTACGTTTCGGTGGCATTTTATTATCTAGAAGAGAAAATAAATAGATCTTTATCTGATTTTCAAAGATGATGAGTATCAATTGCACTGAAGTGTTTAATCTACTATTTATCTTTATTCTTCGTTCGAACACGACGAGCTTCGTTAATTAATCTTTCAATTTCGTGTCGATTTGTTTCAATTCGAGTATTTTCGTTCTGATTATCAGAAGCGTTTGTTGGTCGATTCGTTGCATCAGGACGATATTCCAAAGCTAATAAATATAATTCGGAAGACTCCGAACGCGATGAACTCGGTTTAATCACATGAACAGCACCAAAAAGAGATTCAAGTAATGGACGAAGATCTTGAAATACTTCATGACCTTGAAACAATTTGCATAGAAAGTAACCATTTGGCTTCAATAATCGACGAGCGAAATCAAACGCTTGATGTTGCAGTGCTGCAATTGCTGTAAAAGACGAAATTAATATTTGTTTTGAATAGATAAATACGAACCTGACTGGTCGATTGCTTTACATCCAGTTACATTTGGACACATATCAGATAGAACACCGTCAACTTGCTCAATTTTTAATCGCTTCAATAGTGCTTGTAATCGTTTATTACAATCACTAGTTGTATCTGCTGTTAAATTCCAATTATCAATGATATGTACACCGGGAATTTCAAAAATCGGACTACGATCCAGTGCAATCACTGTTCCGCATTTCAAATCTGGATTAGTTCGATGCACAAATTCATTCGTCGACGTGATTTTCTTTTGTTTTTCAACACGAGCATTGACCTGTTTCACCAGTACCTGTGACCATGCACCAGGTGCAGCACCCATATCAATCACCGTGTGACCAGGTTGTAAGAATTGATACATGTCATTGATTTCAATTAATTTGAATGCACTTCGTGCTCGATAATTTTCTTTAACTGACCGACGTACATATGGATCGGACACGTGTTTGATCATCCATGCTTTCGTATGTTGGCATGCGCTTGTAGAAAAAAATTGTTTGAAAAACATTAACGTCTAGACGTTAACAAGTACTTCCGTATTATTATTATTATTACTGTAAAGGTTTCTTTCCGTATAATACCATCGAAGGGTTAAAAGTTGAAACGATCACTGCCATCGGTCAATATTTTTCACTTCATGTTTTCAAGGTAACGACCCAGAAGAAGTTTACTTTGGAATTCATCGATCTCGTTAGCCATGACAACGTTCAATATATTCTTTTGATTCTTTTAAATTATTTATAAACTTTTGTTATTATANTTATTATTATTACTGTAAAGGTTTCTTTCCGTATAATACCATCGAAGGGTTAAAAGTTGAAACGATCACTGCCATCGGTCAATATTTTTCACTTCATGTTTTCAAGGTAACGACCTCGAAGAAGTTTACTTTGGAATTCATCGATCTCGTTAGCCATGACAACGTTCAATATATTCTTTTGATTCTTTTAAATTATTTATAAACTTTTGTTATTATAGTTTTGTGATAAACAAAAATATTATGCCAAACATGGCGCGACATCTACTGATAAATTAGATTATGATTTATTCACGATACAAGTAAAACGACTGTTCAACGTAACTAACATCGTATTAAAGAAATGCTAGGCGAAAACATCTTATAGGTGCGCAGTTTGTTGTTGAGCATTTTGATCTTGAATCATTTTTCTGACATTCTCCAAAATAACTTTACTTTTGCCTGTGGGCTTCTGACGTCGACACGTATTTTGCTTTTGAAGTGTCTCTTCTTTACTTATATCATAACTATCGGCACACGATCGATGTTTGGAGTGTTTGATTTGCTCAGTGGAATCACTGTCCGTCGAAATCGACACTTCCAATGATGAACGATCAGCTGGTTTATCATCGACAATCGTTGGCAGTGGCGATGGTGTTCTCATTTGTTTAGGCTTGATGAATAATTTTGAAAGAGACGTTCGTGAACGGACGGACTGGTTTTTAACTGTCGCTTCTTTTTCCTTCGATTGATCATCAGCATTCTTCTTTAATGTGGCTTTCGACTTTCTATGAAATGAGCAAATTTTTTACAATGAAAAAGGTTTCGTTGATTGACATACGTTTTGATTTTATCTTCCTGCTGAATAATTTTGGTCTGAGAAGTTACATGAATGCTTTCGACATTTCGAATGAAGATTTCTTTCACTTCTGTGTCACGTTGTTTTCCATGAACTGGAAATGATCTGGATTTTCGCCGTGAAAAACAACATAATCGAGGCATGAGAAAAATAGCAAAGTGTTCACATCACTGTTTCTCTTGTTTTCGAATAACAATGATGTAATGTCGTTAGCGAAAGAATGTTTTTTAAAGCTTACGGACAAACAAATCACACACGAAGAAAAGAATTTTATTGACATAAGAGAGTCATCTTCAAAAAAGAACATTTAACAAATGGGAAATTGCTCTTTTCAACCTTCGATGCAAAATTAAGATTGAGGGTGAGGGTAAGGGAATTTTTGTCTCGCCTTTCTATGACTTTTTATTAAGTCAAATAGCATTTTAATCTCAAGTCCTCTTTGTATTGTCAGCTTGTTTTACCCTCGCCCTCATCGTAGCGACCGCCGTGATTTCTCGATTCCTTTTCTGTAGCAATAGATGTTTTGTAGGTCTTTTGTTTGAAAGATTTACAAACAGGAAAGGATATTATATTACATAAAAAGAAGCTCCACCCACAAATGATAATACACTGAATCGTGAAATCGTTCACCGATCGACGACGATATCGATTCAAGCAGAGATAATACACACATATTTAGATCCTAACCAGCATGAAAATCAAGATTCAATATATTTCGGGAAAGTTATTACTAACAGAAAATCATATGCTCAATCTAACTTTGATCAAGCAATTATTTGTTGAATTCAGATGATCAACAAGTCATCAGTTTGTCAAAAATCATGGTTAAAATTATTTGAAGAGTTTTATCGAAAGAATAATTGGCGAATTAAGTAAGGACAGTTCTTTGTTCAGTAGTATTATAACATGTATTTCATTGTTATTTGTTCAAGCGGGTCTGATCGTTCAACTAAAACAAAGCAATACTGATACATCTTTTCTTATTCATCATGCGGCATTGTGTCACGCTCTACTTACACACTCATACGTGATATCGTAACTTTTTAAAATTTTCCTTTGGTCAATAGACGAGTAATAATTTGTATGATACTCACACCCTCAACTCTATCAATCGTCTATAGTTCGAACTAGCGCAATGAAATAATTCAGAACTTGACATATGGCATTCGGTGTTTTTATACAGTACTCTATCTGTTCTTCTACAAAAATACTTTAACGTTAAAAACTCAGGTAGCAAATATATGCTTTTACGAGAGCGCGATTATGAAGATGATGAGAACAATATGAAAAATCTTCATGTTTCGATCACATACGAAATGGGCCTATTCGTAATAATTCTACTTCATGTCTCTTGTTGCATGCCACAAGCAGATGTCCACGTTCTACAAATCTTGTCGGCTACACTTTTTCAAGTTCGATCTATTGTAGAAGAAAAAAGGCGCATTTTGGTTCATAAAATATGACTTAAATTTTTCGATATATCAATAAACTTCGTGATTCATGTAACTGAGGATAATAAATTGACAAAAGCAAATACTCGATATAATTTATTTATTTCAAAAGGAAAAGGACAACAAAAAAATAGTTGATCACAACACAAGTATACCTTTCATAAAAAAATAATCAGGAAGTCTCTCAAAGAATTCCAACAACAACAACTATAGTAGGACCGAAAGACCATCGTCTTGCGTCTTTTGTGCACCATTGCAGCAAAAAGAGAAAGATCTGATGTACTTACTCACTTGAATGCTAAGATAAAAAGCTTGGTCGTAGCTTTAATTCTGTCGATGTCGGCGATGTTTTCTCCGGCTCTAGGAACATAAACGCAACAGAATATTTTGTAAGTCGTTACTGATTTCCTCTGCACACCTGATGTTAATGGAATATATGCTGGCATCACACTTGGAAGACTAGATTCTGTTTGGTCAACTTTTCTAAAAGATCTTACATGACGTACAGATTGAAAAAGAAAAAAGAAACTCGCACTTGGAAGAAGGTATTCTCAGATTTACAAGCTTATTTTCACTTCTCTTTCGTCGATGTGTTAAATGGCATTGTTTACCACGTGGACATTGGCCAGTTGATTCAAATTGCGGACACAAGAGAACATGTTGTTTCGGACACTAGATGTTTGATCATTTTTAGTAAGTATGAAAAGAACAAAGAAACTTTCATGTTTTTCTCACAGACCTCAATTCCTTTGGCACAAAATCCTTGAACAAAATCATCACAGATTTGAGCATCAGCTCCTACAAATGAATGTGCATAAGGGCAATTGTCCTGCCCACAAGCTCCTTTCATAAAAAAGGAACATGTTGGAACTTTTCCCGGAGTTAATTCATGAGAGTACGGGCAAGAAGAATTCTTACATCGTCCATTCAAAAATCTAGCATAACGACAAAGAAATGATCAATCAATCTAATCAATCACTTCATAAGATTAAATCAACATACTGTGTACAGACAGCAATTCGCGTACGATCGTGAAGAAATGGACATTCATCACCACGATGGCATTTACCAAAGCGATTAAAATAAATGCAATTTTTCTTCTTTCGTAGGGAGGTGGATTTTTTTGTTCGATTTCGTAATCGATAGCATCCGTTACTTATGTGAATACTTCGTTGGAGGAGTACGCTAAATACTTATTACAGTAGAATAATTTCTACACGAATGAACAATACTTTGCTTTTGATCGAATGGGATCTTCGGTTTTTTTCACTGGAATCGATGATAATGCTGTTTTGCTAGCGTCAGGATCGGATACTGGAAAACTGAGAGTAAGAAAGGACAATAAAAGAATAGAAATCTTACCTAACCGTTGAAGGCATTTGCCATTTGGATGGGTTTGGAATTTAATACCACGAATACGCACAAGACATTTGGAGAGCGATGCATGAGGCTTACGTTTTGCTACTCGTCCGCTACTCGTTGGCTTTCGACGATCGAGTTTGAAACTAGAGGAAAATTTTCATTAGCAAAACTATGAACACTCAAGAATAGGTCTGAACCTGTTTCGATTAGTTTTTCTCAAACTTGTTCGTATCCATTTATACTTGTTTTCAATATTCTTCACTAGTGCTGTCGACGGTAATGATTTCTCTGTGTTTTTTACTCGTAGAAGTGAAGTTTTCGATGAATTGAGTGCCGGTTGCGTTTTTTGAGTTCCATTCCGTACAAGTTTGAATCGAGATGTTGGTATTGCTGCTGCTGCGGCTGCTGTTGTTGTTGTTGTTGTTGTTGCTTTTGACACTTTGACAAGTGTCGTTGTTGAATGAACGAGTTTAAATCGGGTTCGATGAGAGTAAGGTTTACGATATGAAGGAAATTCCATCTAGAATGACTAAGAAGAAAAAAACAAAGAATTTAATTTGAATAGAACATTTAGTTGAACTACATAAACAAAGACCAGAGAACGAAGGGACACATTGGTGAATTTTATATTTATATTTATATATATATAAAGAGAGAAATCATTCGAAATTAAGGATTGCGAATGCCAAGAGCTTGCTCTAATTCTACACGTTTTTGTTGGACTTTATTGTAGAAATATCGACTAACAGCTTCATAAGACCATTGTTCCGTATAATAATCAGCTCTTCGTTCTTCTTCAGCATTTCCCGTTGTAGAATCAGTGATCACCTTCAGATCACGAGATTGTGATGCTAACCATTTACATATAAAACCTTGAGGATCATCAGCAAACGAAAGATAAAACTCTCGACTTTGCTTTAATTGATTGATGCTATCAATATATTGGAGAATCTAAAAGGACCTTATAGGGAGAATCTCTCGTCTGTCATTGCTCTTACTTTGCCATCTAATTCTTCTAGTTCGTGCGTGTTTTGTGGAGTGAGAAATGACCGCATCGAATCGCGAACAGGATCATCAACCTCAACATCGATATCGTAACATGCGTGCTTCTTCGGATCGGTACCCAAACTGAAATTTTGAAATCAATCATAATCTTTGCCTGTTAAAAATATGTCTTACCAAAGTGTATGGTTGATAACAATAGGTTCAGATGGAAGTATGAGTTTATTTAGTTTACTTGGCAGATCGGAAAACCGAAGACGTGCACAATCGAATATCTAGCAAGATAAATATTCAGTCAAAGTAACTGAATTCTCATGGAGGTAAAGAATACGAACCGATTGCAGATGGTGATCACAGTTGATAAATTCTCGTTCTTCCGAATCCTGTAGTTTATGTGTTTTGATGTATTGCCAAATTGCATGGATAAGCGTTTGACGCGTACCATTTGTGATCGAGAGTAAGCGAGCTAAGCGAGCATCAAGACGAAACTGTGGTGGCTATAAACGACATAAAAGTTCACGTTTAAAGTACTTGTTGATTTTTAGTAATTCTTACTGAATGGTCAAGAACCATTAAAATGGTGCATTTAACGTTTTGATCGCCGGGTCGACGAACTTGGAATCCATCTGTTTCAGCGGTCGCATTTGTACGATGCCACTGAAAATTTCAAAAGAGCGTTTATTAAATTTCTTTTCTATAAATTGAGCACCACGTACTTCAACAAGATGATTGTCAGGCCCGTATAAATCTTTATCTAATTCAATGACTAGACTGCGAAAAAATGACGAAAATTTTCGTTTTGCTTTTCCTTGATCGTATTTATTTGTATTTGGCTAGAAAATACGTCAACTTTTACCTAGTTATGATTAGGAGATGTAACTTACATCATCAAGTAGACGACCTTCGACACGCATTTCCCAATACTGAACTTGTTCATCATCCATTCCTGCTGCATCGGAATCAAAACGAACAGGATATTGATGGCTGATAAAGATACGTAGTTTCTTTTTGATCTAAATCGAAATTATTCGCTTGCAAAAATTAAAGAAGCTTTGCCAATCTGAACTACTTTTTGTGGTCGTTTGAGTGTTTCCTGTAAATCGAGACGCTTTCGCATGAGAACAGAATCTAATTTTTGTTCCAATCGTAATAATTCAATATATGCTTGCGATTCCGGCACGAGCGATCGTATCTGTTTGTGAATTATTTTTTCCGTCAAACGTTTACGTCTTTTCCTAAGAAAAATATTCGAAAAGATATCAATGAGCGAATTGACTTCCTACTGAGGTCTGATAGGTCCAGCACCGCCTGCATTGGGCATCATAGCTTGGTTCGGACCAGCCATGGCAGCTCCATATGGCATCATTGGCTGCTGACCAGGTTGCATCATCGGTTGTTGACGTGGATCGTTTGTATAAGACGGACGTTTTGTTTTGTCGTAAATTGGTGTACGATTCATCACTCCATAAGGACTACCAACCGGTCGGGACATCATTGATCCTTGTGGTGATTGCTGTGGCATCATAGCTGCTTGCATGGGTGATTGTGTTACCATTGGACGCATCGATGGAGCACCAACAGGCGCGTTAGGTGGGAGAATACCACCAGGTGCATTCATCATCGTCGGAGGACGTTGCATTTGATTCGGATACATAATTTATCGTTTGACAGAAGCTATTCTGCTACACTAAATTGTATCTGTGCTGTTGAAAAGAAACATCGTACTTGCTAGCTATCATTGTTTGTGCATATATTTCATTCGTTGATGAATTGTACGTATTAAGAAACAAACAAGTAGATGGCGGTAGCTGTCAACACGGTGTTCGTCTTGTTCATTTGATACAATAACAATAATGCCATAAATTTGTTGGAACTAATTTGGAAAATTCTCTTTGTAATAATAGAATTACTATCATCAACAGAATCATCTACTCAATGCGAAAATAACTTAATATAGATAGGCGAAACATATTCACAAGTGAACTTACATGCTGCTGTTATGATTTCATCTACAGATTGGATCAGAGCTCACCCTTGGACAAGATTATTAGCATTTAGGTGATACTGATTTCTATCTAGGTGGTAGTACAGTAATCTGGTGTACTACGTGGCCGCTGTAACTTGTAATGTACATATATCTCGTTTGTGTTCGCAATAAACATATCGTTCGATCATATTGAATTTCTGTATTAATATGCGTGCGCTCCAAATAACTAGTTAATCTCAAAATAGTGTTTTCTTATTCCTGCTTATATCACCAAAACAATTTTGTTTCATGGGGCTACATGAGTGCCGTTGGCTTATGGTCATAGCTAATAGAAGTTTCCAGTACGGACGTTCAGGCAGGAAAGCATCCCTTTTTCACTTCATTCCAAACAATTCCGATCAGATCCCAACAGTTCCCATTAGTTCCAAAAAGTTTCAATGACACTCCGAAAAATTTCATTTGAAATAATATCTTTCCCAAACAAAACACCTTACTAATAACACATCCGCAATCGTGCACCACTATCCTTTGATATCCATTCTGTGCACAAACTCCATGCCAGAATCCACAAATATCACTGCCCAGTCAAGAGAAGCAAATTTTCGAGAGGATTGAAGTCGGCTAAAAAATCTGGTAGTAAGACAGAAATCGGGTTCCTTTTTTCGAATCTGATTCAATCTACGGTTGTCAAAAATATTCACTTGAATGATCGAAACCATATTGACAAAGTATATTGTCGATGAAAATCTCTGTCAGCCAAAAGTATGGCATCCCAAAGCAAAAGTTAAGTAGGCGAATTCAATGATACATCAGGCTGATGATGCTCGTATGTGGAATGTGATGTCCATACGCATCATATGGTCGCAGCCGTTAGAACGTGTTATCAAACCAAAATGACGTCTAACCCTTTTGAAGTCATTTGAGAAAAGTTCGATGTAAGCAGCTTAGTTTTTGTCGACATACAGTATACGGAGGTCTGCCATAATTGCGCCGTTGGATCATATAGATCTAGATCCACATGCCAAGAAAGAAAAGGTAGAATAGCATTCAATAATATTTGTCTCCGGCTATGATTTCATCTGCCTTAGAAAACAGAAAATAGCATAAATCATTTCTTATGTTTTATTGAAGCGATGTTGAAAAAAAAGACATGGGCTCTTTTAAGAAATATAGGATTCGAAGAAAAATTGATGGGGTAATTGAATTGAAACTGCTTGTTAGTATGATAGGTTGAAGTATTGTTAATTCTTTTTCTTTTTTCTGAATGAAATGGTTATGCAGGGGAAAATGTCTTTTTTGAATACGTTTGAAAAACTTTAATCTTGAAGTTCTTCTTTATCGAAGATATATTCGCCAAGACCAGGACCAACACGACGTAAGTTGGTGATGTAGTCCGAATATTCTTTAAGCGATTTAACCTGTATTAAAGAAGTTAATTAGAAAGTTATCATTTAAATCGAAGTTTTCATCTTCATACCTGTTCATCGAGAAATTCGTCTTCAAGATAATTGGAAAGGTGTGGATCACTATGTATAGAAAAGGTAGAAACACGAATGGATTTCCATAACTATCCTACTTGTGCTTGCCAGCATATGAATGCAATTCGAGCAATGCTTGGTAAACATCCTTTTCCAATTGTAATGCAGTTTCATGAGCTTCAAGAGCCGAAGACCAACTTTGTTGAGTTGGTTTCTACAATTTCAAGGACCGAATCATTCATAGAATCGAGATAAACTAGAAAAAAAAGTCAACTGACCTTGATATCCAAAAGTACAATTGTACCACCACGTTTGTTTTGGTATTCCATAAATTTATTCGCGTGTTCATGTTCTTCTTCCGACATCTTCTTGAAAAAATCATAATGTCCTAAGGAAAAAATTCATCAATACGCCAAGGTTCGCGTCAAATGGATCATTTCGTACCTTTTAATGCAACATCGGATCGATTGAAATGATGTGCCATAGCCATATAAGCATAACTAGCATACAATTCTAAATTGATCTGACGATTGATCAAACCTTCGTTATCTTCGTGATAATTGCTAGAAGGGAAAAATCATGATTGTTTACCACTAGAACAAAAGAACATAACTTACTATCGAACGAGATTTTCTCGTGGTTGATTGGCTGCAACCGGAGCCTTTTGACGATCTGGTTGTTGAGTTTTATCCATATTGCTTTGATTGTAATGAGTTATTTCAATGTAATAAAAATCAATTCACTTGGAGGGAACGATGACGTTTTAGTACACACGATTTGTAACGAACAGTCACTGCTGCTGCAAAACAAATCGACCAACTGATGGAAGAAAATGACGACGAATATCTACGCATACATATTTATATAATAAGAAAAGAGGGCGAGAAGAAAAAAAAATCGAGAGAAAAGAAAAAGAACGACAAGAAAAAACGTACGAGGGTCGACTCTTATCGTTTTTCTTCGCGTAGGTTCTGAATGCATGTATTGTCGTGCATCGACGTTACTGGACGGAGAAAATACAGAAAGAAAAATGAACGCCCCACTACGACTACCTATCTAGTATGTTCGTTTAGTAAAGGAACATCGAACAAAGAAAATGCATCGAGAGAGAGAACACGTGTATTAATGCACGAATGAGACGATTATACATATTTTATTGGAGAGCAGCAAAGCGAAAAATCTCAAAAATAATTTTAGAAAGATTTGATAAAAAGATGGCATTAGAATAAAATCGACTACTTTCACAGTCACTTTGTTACATACGTAACACAATAGGGGCAAAAGGGCAAAATATATTTTGCTAAATAAAAATAATCTGAATGTACTTTACCTAGGAAAAGGTCAAGCATTTTTCGTTACAAAAAGAACGCAAAGTCATGTCCAAAATCTGAATAAAGTACAAGTTGATTTTTGAAAATGATAATGAGAATGTAAAAGTGAAATGGAAAATTTAATTCATTTTGTGATTCATTAAAGTACGAACGGTTACATGTCTTAAAATAGTTTTTTATTTGCCAAGTTTATCGGGTATCGATGATGACTAAGAAGAAACGCAATAATGTTTTTGCATCGAATGATGTCGAAAAACACACTGAGCTCCGGATTACGTTGTCATTAGTACAAAAGAAAGGGCATCGCATCATCATTGGGTACTTTTCAAGGGTGAAGTCATCTCATTTCACACTTTTGAGAACTGTGCGAACAGAAGTAACATCTGGTTTGTGAATACGATTGAATAAGTGAAGAAGTTAAATGAGTATGTACAACAATATTTCGAAAATATTCGATACGAACATGAGAGTTGCTTCTGGGTAATCACGAATATTTTTTCTCGTCGTGTCAGGTTCGTCAGTTTTTAACCAGTACACTCTTTTATCCACATGATTTATGATACATCTTATTGTTTTTGTTTTAAAGAAGACAAAAAATACAGTTATCGTTATAAGAAAAAAAGAATGGATAATATAATAAAAGAAAATCCACACACATAGACACACCGATGAAAAAGAGAAAGATTTATCTGCGTAATGTTCATGAATGGTGCAGACAGGTGATCGTTATCGTCGAATGAAAACTACAGTTAAAAGCCCTATGAAGAAGACGTTCGAATGTGTCAGTTGTAACCAGAAAATCTCTCCTTACCAAGTATGTAGCTAGCAATGACTTTTGAATTAGTTGTCATATGTAAATAGGATGGCAAACGCATATTTGAAGTGGTTGAATCATCAGGAATGGTTGGTGCTACTAGAATAAGTGCACATATGGCACCAAGAACAGTTAGAACAAAAACAACTAATGGATCGCCTAGAACAGGAAATCTCATTTTCAATATGGCCGGCCCGTTTGAAATAGAACATACGTGTTTCTTGTTGAGCAGTAAAGGTTGAATTTGTCGTTGTTACTGTCGTATTCATTCGATTATGTTGGGACGCACTGCCGAGGCCTGGTTCTTCATCGAAATTTTGTTCTAAGGGTTTATACGATAGGACTGAACATGTTACATCACGTTTGCCTAGAAAATAACGAAAGTTACACATAGAGATCAGTTGTCTTTGTCAAATGATTTGGTACCAATAAGATCCTGGGACTTTCGACGATCAAAAAATTGTATGCGAATTTTATGTACAATATTCTGATTGGTAGATGATGCTGATGTATCAAGAAGACGTACGATTCTTTAAAAGAAAACAAATGATTTATTTGAATTATCTTAGATAAATACGGCAATGAATCTTACGTATCTACAGAGTGTTGCGCGCGAATTTCGCCCTGTGGTTCGGCAACCGAATATTTTCGTGAAGCGGTGCATAACACTGTTAGAGAGAATATTGATTGCTTGATTTCGATCGAAGCGAAAATATTATTTTACCTTTGTAACGGACGACGAAGTCGTATGGGTTGTAGAGTGTTAAAACCTGGGAGTAGGTACTGGGATCATCTGAAATTTGCTCAAGAAAGTTAGTAGAAGAAGATTCACGGCCCTTTTTTTTTCTTACCCAGGTAGAATAAAAGTGAATTGGATGAACAGAAAAAAGGCAATTGAGAAACATTACTGGTCAAATGTGTTGGCAAGGACATAAATACATCTGTAATATACGAAAATAAGAAAGAAATAGATTGAAAGCAGTTAACAAACACACACGCGGCAATTGTCAGTCAATGAGTCATTAGAAGCAGCTGACGATTACAATGAAGAGTAAAAACAAAGACTATTCGTAGATTAACTATTGCGAAGTATAATGAATAGGAATTTCAATTTCTATGATGATGTAAGTGAAATAAAATAAAGAATGGCATTATCGATGCTATGTACGCTGAAATCTTCAAAATCATTGGTAAACTCAACAGAATGATTTGGATTAACAAACAGCGTCATCTATCAGCATGTGTCGCTCTTCAAGGATCTCGCTGAGTGTACTAGTTGTACTAAAGACTATAGAATCGGCAAATCGCGAAGGATATCTTGGCTTTAGTAAGGGATTTGTAGAAATGACACCAAAGTCGATGGAATCGAGTCTGATCGTTTACACATTGTTGTAAGATTTAGGGTTATTCACTGAGTCACAGATCAAATTTAAGAAAATATGTCTGTATGTAAATAGGTAGATAGTTTATCTATTCTTAGGAAAGTATCAGATCAACAGACAACGTCAAAATCTGTCCATGGTAGTATTCTTTTGCCTTTTTTTTGTGAGAGACATCAAGATTATTTCATAGTACCTATTATAAATCAATGTATCGTTTTGCACTTATTAACACCGATAGCTGTTTTGTATCATATCTACGAAATAATGGTTATCTTTGACTGAATAAGAACGCGTATTAGTCGTTCGCACGAAGGTTATCTATACATTGATTGTGCGAACTTATTTTAAATTGCGTATGCGATCTACATATTACTAGTCGTCTCACCAAAGCCAAACGTACAAATTCTGACCGATATGCTTGATCACGATTCTAGAAAATCAATGAGAACATTTAGAATTTTATCTGCTTCTGGTTTTACACAACTGCTAGTTTTAACTAATGCCATCTGCATGGGTTTTTGGATTGGCTAGTTCGTGACCATATTTATATTCATTCATTCTGTTGCTTTTTTCTTCTTTCAGCTCAAATAAAACCGAATATTCGAATTACTCTGTTGTTAACTGACGAATAAATGGCTGAGTTATCAAATGAGAATGCTTTGTAAATATCTTTCTGCTAATCTATAGAATGTCTCTATTATCATATTCATAGTAACAACTGGTCTTTGGCTAATCTTCAAAAGATTAATGTTCAAGAATTATACACTCGTCAACGGCAGAGCTTACGTCCCTGGTTTGAATTTTTCAATACTGCTAAGTTTAAAACGCCCAAAAATGTGGCCACTGGTATGTCAATTAATCTTATTCTATTTAAATCTGATCCTCTCTCATTTTACTTGTTTTCTTTTAAGGCACAAAGCGATTAGTGGCAAATATCGAACATTATCAAACCAACTATGTTATCGTTATTATCATTCTATCTATCTATTGTGTGTAAGTTCATTTATATCACGCTTACCTTGAAATCGTTTGCTTTCGATTAGAATTACGACACCGTCATTATTGTTTGTTCTATTGGCTATGGCTGCCGGATGTTACGTAGTTAATGTTAAAAATCGAGAAAAACAATTAGTTCTGATGGGTATACGATTTCGATGCATATTGAACAGGAATGTCATGTGAATAATTCTGTCTAGGGCGTCAAATTCCTCTAACACAACAATACGTAGCAGTACTTTGTCTTTGTATTCCATTGTTGGTCATGGTCGGAGCTGGTGCAGCTATCTTTTGGATTCTCGGTAATTGATGTACATATGAAGTATTGTACGTGTATTTGTTTGTGATATTCTAGGCGCATCAGTGTTTGTCATTGCTCTTCATGCTATTTTTCATCAATCGCCAAATCAAGATGCATTCGGTTTGCAATTGGAAGAAGTTTAAAATCGAAAATATCATAGAACATTTTGAACAAATTTGTGATATCCTATCTGAATTCGATCTGAAAAGATTACTTTGTTTCGATTGCACATAAAAGTCTTTTATCATTCATTGTTCTTTACTTACGGGGAAAATATGCTCATAATAGAATATCTCGATATTGATTATATTCATATAGAATTTTCGTATTCTAGATGGCAGCGTCATCGAATTACGTCATCGAAGTGCGAATTGATGTTCTTAAAACGTTGAAAATTGCTGGATTGGCAACTGGAGCCATAGCAGCGATTGGTCTGGGTGCATATTATTTTCACCAACGAACTCAACGTGCTAAACGCGTCACTTTCCGAGAGGAGGTCAAACATATCCTTGAGCCTTTTCAATTAACCGATGAACAGCTTCGTCGTGTTATGGCAAATTTAAATACGGAAATGACCAATGGCTTACGATCCGACGATGAACGAGAGAAGAATGATTTAGCAATGTTTCCAACTTATGTTCATTATGGTCCAAGTGGCCAAGAAATCGGGGAATACTTAGTCGTGGACTTAGGTGGCTCGAATTTTCGTGTATCACACGTGAATATCGAAGGGCGAAATCGCATACGATTGAACAATAAAATATTTCTTATTCCTCATTCGCTGCTGTTGGGTGAAGGTGACAAATTGTTTGATTATATTGCTGAGTGCTTGCAACGATTTATTGATGACAATAAATTAGCCCTACATAAACCAGCTGGCTACAAATTCGATCTGGGTATATACGAACCTATTTTTCCTTATTCGGTCTCTATTTCTATTTGTTTTCAGCGTTTACATTCAGTTTCCCATGTAACCAAACCAGCTTACGACAAGCCAGATTGGTATCATGGACAAAAGGTTTCAGTTGCACCGGTGTTGTGGGTAACGATGTGGTTCTTTTACTGCAACAAGCCATCGACCGTCATAAAGTAAGAAAAATACTCACTAATACTATTAACGATTAATTCTGAATCAATTTTAGGGATTAAATATCCAAGTCGTAGCTTTGGTTAATGATACTGTCGGCACACTGATGGCATGCAGTTCGATATATCGCGATTGTAAGGTGGGTGTTATTCTCGGCACAGGTAAATAATTTAGTTCGAAAAGTAAAGAAAAAGGTTTTCGTTATGCAAATAACTGATTAGGATACAATGCATGCTATTTCGAAAATATCGATAATGTCCCGAAGTGGAAAGGAGTACGAGATCAAGCAACAAAACAGATTGTTATCAACACAGAATGGGGTGCGCTCGGAAAAGTATGTCTTTGGTTTGAGTGAGTAAAATTCACAGCATTTCATGTTTTAGCATGGCTGTTTGGACTTCATTCGAACGAGTGTTGATCGAGAATTGGATGAATCTAGTTCGACACCGAATCAACAAGTTTTTGAAAAGATGATTTCTGGTAGGTTGAATGAAGAGAGTTCGAAAACATGAAAGTACACGATATTTGTTGTTTTAGCGCTCTATCTCGGAGAAATTGTTCGTCTGATAATTGTCGATTTGGTTCAACGTTCAATACTTTTGCCCGGTCGTATGCAAAAAACGCCAAGTCTTCGATCAGATTACAACATTTTCCTTATTCTACGAGGTAAAATGATTATTCACCATCCTGGCCTTCGTGACATCAGTGTTTTCAATTTCTAGGTAGCTTTTACGCAAAACACGTGGCAGACATCGAATCGGACAATAGTAACTAATATTTAGATTGAAAGGCGGATTCAAATGTGTTTTTCTTCTGTAGCGGAGGACTTATCAGTAACATCGTCCATTCTTACTTCTATTGGCATCCATGATCCATCCTATGATGATTGCTATCTGATTCGAGAAGTTTGCCGAACAGTTTCACTTCGAGCAGCTAAATTAGCTGCAGCTGGTAGGACCGTTCATTTTCCAAACTGCATTTAATGTCATCAGTGTTTCAGCTATTGCTGTTTTGGTCAATCGTCTCAATCAATCGTCAGTGACTGTCGGTATTGATGGAACACTGTTTCGTCATCATGAAAAATTTAAAAAGAATCTGGCACGTACACTGAGTCGTCTCGTACCTCGCACGGTAAGCTTGTATTTGAGTGTAATTATGCAAAAAAAAACGTCCTTAACTATTTTTTGTTTGCAGCATCGTTTAGTTCTCTCTGAAGATGGTTCATCAAAAGGTTCAGCCTTGGTTGCTGCCGTCGATCGACGTATGAGAGAAACTGGCTTCTCTTCGTAATCTTCTCATGCTCATGTTTCCTGCTTTTCATCTTCTCAATACTTAGATCTTGATTTTAGTTTTATTCCTAGTCATTTTAGTACTAAACTATTTTAGAATGTATTCACCTTTAAAATCTTCTCGCTGATTAAGTTATTTGTACTTTATCGTTTTCCATAGATGATTAGCTATGTTTTCTGAACGGAATATTTTCAATACATATATATATATATTAAAATATATGTCTACCCGTCATTATTTTTCAGATATATGATCCTATGGATGGTCTCTATTTGCCCGATGGGCGTCAGCTCGCATTAATTGATCGTGATTGGATTTTAGACGAATTACCACATTTAGGCAATCCGGACGATAACTCTGACGCCAATTATCTTCTTGCATCAGCAGCAGCAGCAACAAGTGGTGCAGGTATTGCCACAGGTGGATCAGCAGGTCGTAGTGTGGCCGGAATTGGATCTAGTGCTGGAGGATCCGCACACGGCGTGTCAAATAATACAGGCGGAGGATCAGGCAGTGCAGACGGTGCAGGAGGACATCCTCACGGCTCAGGCGCTAATCATAATCACAGTTTATTGTACAATCCTGACGAATACGAAGGTGATCTAACGTTGTTATCCGAAATCGTTGACGAAACACAGAACAAGTGGTCAGATTTCGGTTTAAATCAATTACTTACACCTTACGCGCGCTCGATTCGACCAACATTCAAATAAACATTGCAACTTATTACACATTCATTCTTAGTTTTACCACCTATGCCTCCTAGCAATGTGTGTTTTATTCGTCTTCGACGATATTTTCTTCGTTATAGCCTTTCATGTAATCGTCGAACGAAACTCAAAAGTCTTCTGAAAATTTTCTTAATTATTATTGTTGCCTTTCTTTTCATGACTCTGATAAATGGGGTTCTATTTTCAAGTTTGCTATTCTTTCAAGAAGATACCAAAGAACCAGATTATGATTTCGATACACGCCCATATTATAGAACCATCGAAATGAAAAAACGCTTCGATACGTCTGGAAACTATATAATCGTACAAAATTTCGTGCAATACCAATCAAATCTTACCAAAAACGCGGGCCTATTAGCATTGAATCTACATACAGGTATCGATCAACTTCATTTATTGTTACAACATGTTAATGTCTGGGATGGTCCAATATCATTGAGTTTATATGTGAAAGGCTCACGTGGTAGTGATGATATTGACTATGCAGCGATGTGGCTTCGATGTAATCGACGATCATTTAAAATACTTAACATTCATCTCGTCATTTCAGCTACAGCTTATAAAAGTAAGAGCACGTTGAAAATTGAATTCCAGTGTAACTAACTCTCCTACTCTAGGTTCGATATCAAGTCAACATCATTCTCATAGTGTTAAGTATACTGTTAACTGCCAGCAAGTGAGTTATACGAATCACTCCGATGAGAAAGATTCCACACCGTACCCGTCGAATCTTCTTCGAAATATTGCACGTCTTGGCAATAGCCATCCTTCCATTCAGTACATTTTAACCCTGGATATTGATATTTTTCCATCACCTGATCTCTTTCATCATCTCGTCTCATTCTATACGAAAACGTCGATATCGAATGAAAACTTCAATCGCACACTTTATGTCATTCCTGTTTTCGAAATTCATACTGATACAATAAAACGTTCCATACCTTTACCACAAAATAAACATGAACTGACTCTTCTATGGAATGATCAACAAATTCAGCCGTACCAAAACGATATCTGTCCAACATGTCAATCTTTAACAAATTATCAAGCGTGGAAACAAGAACAACGAAGCGATGATATTCTTCCACTCTTTCGTCCGCATTATTCTCAACCATGGAAACCCTTTTTTATCGGACCGAAAACGATGCCGATGTTTGATCCGCGTTTCAAAGCTCATGGACATGCAAGAATAAGCCAAGTAAGAAATCAATCTGACTCTCTACCGTTTTTTCGCATTTTCACTCGTTTAGTGCTGTGAGAGTTTCATTTCTGGTTATGATTATGCTGTTATGAATAATGTCTACCTGTATCGAATCGGTTTTCTCGAAAAATCTCAATTACCTAACACGAAATTCATCGAAGACGATACTTCATTACTACTCTTTCAGCAATTTTATGAAGATTTATTGAAGAGCTATCCAAATACTACAAGAAAATGTTAATCTGTTCTCTCTCTTTTCTATATATTTTTTTCTGTTCGTATATACACATCTCCACACTATTGGGAAAGAAAGGCAAAGTCTAAAAAGCGCATATGTTAATTGTAGATATGGATAGAAGACAAACACATTCGTCGATACATACAGATTGTGGAAGTGACTTCATCATTCACACTTCATCTTTAACATGGAAAAGTCGTCTGCAAAACTTCTTCGGTATACCTAAACCCATAGATGGAGAAAATACTGACAGTGAACGATGCTCTTGGTGTATGTGAAATGAACATCGTAGACATTTACGATCTATATTTCGGATATTTTTAGCTGCCC
Source organism: Adineta ricciae (assembly GCA_905250025.1). Taxonomy (NCBI): domain Eukaryota; kingdom Metazoa; phylum Rotifera; class Eurotatoria; order Adinetida; family Adinetidae; genus Adineta; species Adineta ricciae. The sequence continues at coordinate 214,389 of CAJNOJ010000090.1, forward strand.
ATACACTTCTCTGTGCAACTATTTTCCTAGAAGATGCTGTTAATTATCAATCTATAGCTCATAAAGTAACAAATTTCTATCTGCTTGTTCATCGATGGTCATCCAGTCCATTGATTCGAAAGTGAGAACATTAAACTTGAATGACTGATTGCATGTCGATAATAATAATCTCATAGTCTGCACCGCATTGCTCTAACGATTAATCTTTGTTTGGCTTTGTTTGAACAACCTTCATCATTCAGTTTAACATCCGATGTTCGAGATAAACCTAAACGAATTGTTTTTCCATATTTACTAATGATGATTATTGAGGGTTTAACATTGATTTGGTTCCTTGCTTATATCTGTACTAAAGTAAGTGAATGCAAAAGAATCAAGATGTGGCTTCTTTCGTTCGGAATCTCATAGATCGCTTGTCTTGGTGTGAAACATGCTCGAAAACGTTTCTGGATGATTGCTTTCTTTATTGTAACAATTTACTCGTTATGTGAATGGTTTGCGATGACAACATTAATCGGTTTAACTTACCAAGGTGTATGTAAACGATTGAACATACATTGCCATGCACAGTACATTTTGAATATTTAGACGCGAATCCGTCGTATCTTCCGTCCATTATTCATGATTGAATCATCTCAGCTGATGAAAAAAGCGTTGAAAGCGGTACAGAAAGATTTACTAACGATAATCGCGTAGGTAAACATTGAATGAAAGACTGTCGTTTATGCATGTAATTGTCGTAGTTGTGTTGCAATGGCACTTGCACATATTTTGTTCTTTGCTATTATGGCTATGTTTCTTTTTCCACGATCAGAAGTATTGACTTCGATAATGATCTTCTAATCATCTCTTTTCTCATTTATTACTTTCTTAGACTCGCAAAGATAGTCAAGGAAGTACTTACTTTTCCAGTTTACATGATTCCGTCTTCCAGCTACTTGTACTATATTCTACTGCGAATAATCCAGATGTGATGACACCCGGTACGGAATCTCTGTGTTCAGTTTCAATTTCGTTTACTTGTAAATTTAGCCTATTCGGATAATCGATTGAATGTGTTGTTCTTTCTCATTTTTGTTATTATCGGTAATATGCTTGAATGAGATGAGATCTAATCTATCTGACTTGTTATTTTTTGCAGGTATTTATTGGATACAAAATATCATAACTGCTGTTGTGTACCGTGCTTTTCGGGGATACTTTTTGAATTCTATTATCAATTCACAATTACGACGGCGAGTCGCCATTCAAGCTTCGTTTGAAATTATGAAGAAACGAACGTTGCGCGATGGTTCAGTCGAAATCAGGTGCCGTGTTTCTTTCATTTATTTATTTATTTGCAAATCAGCCAGTAAATAGAGATACCGTTCCGATTGCCATCGTCCAAACGATTGTCAATGCTGCTACAATGAGTAAATGGCACGCAGATCGAATTGGTCAAGTAAGAGCGAACAAGCGTTTGCTACTTTGGATGTCTTCAGTTCTTTTCAGAGACTATTTGAATTAACATTAGAACATGAAATAATTGATTTCGAACAATATTCTTCTATCATGCAGTTATTAGATCTAAATCCAAAATTAGTACAAGTAAAAGAAAAAAGCAAGATCCGATGTTCAAAAATTAAAATATCGGATTGTGTTTAGGACATTGAAATTGAAACACTAGGCCAGAGTATTCCAGATCGTTTGAAAGCCGTCGGCAGATCGCGCATCTTCGATAGCATTGGTACACTCTTAGCTCTATTGAGCGTTCTCTTCACTACCGTTAGTAACACAATTTCATTACGTATTGAAATTGTAGTTCGAACATTTTCAGATTGAAGTTAGCCATCGTCACTTACATTCCGAATATAAAGATTTAGTTAGGCGAAGCATTTTCATCGCATTTATGAATTTAAGCTTGCTAATCTATTTTGTTTTGGAAATCGTTATGAAAGCTTGGTCGTATGGCCCGGACAAATATTTTCGTTCATCAGCAGCAAATATTTTAGAAACAGCTGTCGCTTTTACATGTTTTGTAAGTTTCAACTTGATTTCCACCAGCAAGGTATATCTGAGCGTCTCCTAGACATTAGAAATCATTCACATGGGAATCCATGGATCACCTGTTGTTTCGGAACAGTATGATATAACGATAAGTTGATTTGATCAGATTCGATTTCGATTGTAATGTAGAGATTTGGAATTGACACAGAAACAAATTCCATTTTTAACGTTATGGGAGGCGAACAAAGCTTGTAATATGCTGTTTATCTATCGATTGATTCGATTTTTGCCCGCGTCGAAAAACATACAAATCATTGTGGGCACAGTGATTGATGAAATACGAAATGGTGGTGCATTTTTCGGAGTTTTATTCGTAAGTTCATTGCGACAAATTCGATAATGTATAATGGAAGAATGATCGGTAGAGTTTTTACTATGCATATTCCATCCTCGGTATGGAATTGTTTGGAGGAGCCGTCGGAAACCTTTACTTACATCAAAATCAAACGAACATAACGTATTATTGATGAGTAAATAGTGTTTCACATCGACTTTCTATGTGTTCTTTAGTGTCTGTGGTACATATGAACAACTTGAATATTGGCCAAATGGTTTTGACGACTTTTTTGTAAGTGTGCTCATTTGAATCATTTTCAGATGGCTAGTTCTTGTACTTTCAAGGCATCAATTGTTACACTTTACAATATCATGATTGTCAATCAATGGTTTGTTTTTGTAAATGCTTTCCGCGCTGCAACCAACACGAAGTAAATCATTTTCGAACATGTGATTAATTCTTCTCGAATTCGAATGTAGATGGAGTGAATTGTATTTCATCTTCTGGTATCTATTCGTCACAACCATTGGATTGAACATATGTCTTGCCTTGAGTGGTGATGTAAGTCTTTCGAGTTTGTTCTAAAGAGGATATTCTTCACTGAGAACTTGTAGATTCATGAAGCGAAAAAGAAACGAGCTGATGATCATGAAGAATTGATTGTATCGAATATGTTTGACATATATCGGCGAGTATAGAAGAAAAATAATATCAAGAATGACATTTTTTTCGTGTTTAGATCTCAATTGAAAGAACCACCACCTGAAATGATTTTACAACAGTTGAATAGACATCCCTATGTGAACTTTCGTGAAGATACAAGTAATGCTTGATGGTGCTGTTTCCTGCTTCGTTTATACTTCGATTTTTTTTTCAATTTTTTCGAATATTTTAATATTTTCATACATAAAATTATGTTAATAGGAAATGATTTTAGAAATCCAATCAGAATAATAAGAAATTTTTGTATAAGTGCCTAAACCCGAACAGCTAAATCCCCAAGAAATTAAACCAATTAGATACCATCGATTATGACGATGTAAAACCATGGGTCCACCTGAATCGCCCTAAATATATAAACATACAGATTCTTGGCAAATTTATGTGTGATTATTGAAATTCACTTGACAAGCATCGCATGTTCCATTTTCACATAGACCCGCGCAGAGATTTGTTTCCCAACTGACGGCATTCAATCGACAACGATCATTCGGTTGAATGGGTACTTCGACTTCGCGTAAATATCGATAATCTCCCGTACCTTTTTGAAATAAACCCTTACATTAAATTGTACTCACTTCAAACGATTAGACAAAGTCTACCTTGAGTTGCACCCCACCCAGTAACAAGTGTTCGTTCGCCGTACTGAATACTATCATCTTTGGATGGTAGACAAATAGATCGAATAAATGGATTGAATACTAATGGTTCCGTTAAACGAAGTAAAGCAATGTCATGCATCCATCTTGTCAATTTACCACTGTATAGTGGATACTACGGCGATAAAAAGAGTAAAATATGTGGATATTATCGCGTGAAATACATACGATAAGAATTTGCTTGATAGTTCTCGCAACTCGCCATGGTCCTCTTCGATGTCGATCATGCATCCCAAATTCTGCTAATAAACTTTTTGGATTCGATCTAGAGTAACATAAACACTCTTTGACCATGTCTGCTTTTGTTTCTCACATACCCATTAACACAGTGTGCAGCCGTAACGAGCCATCTGGCATTGAGAATACTTCCTGGAAGATTTTTGCATAACTTAGGGAAAGTTCATACAGAAAGGTACGCCAATCTCACCTCCGCAATAATGACCGCGAATGTTGAGAAGAACTTGCCATGGATGACTGTGTGGTATTGCTTGTCGACCACCGACGATACGACTTGAGATTTCCCGATAATATTCATTACCGTTGGTCCATGTCAGGCCACATTCGGAGAATATCGATGTTCGAGCATTGAACGGCTTTTGCGCAGGTAAAAACGTGGATTTCAAGATACTTGGCATAGTAGTTAATAACGCTAAAAATCACTTTCAGTTTCATCCAGGATCGATTAAGTTTACGAATGACTTACGTGCAGTGTGTTTTAAGTAATATTTCATTTGAAAATCAACCTCCAGACTTGGATCGAGAACATGTAGCGCTATCATTAGCATTCTTCCAATTCCACCAATACGAAGATTCTGTCGATTACCACATATTTCAAGTTTTTCGTGTGGTAATCCAATTGTCCACAAATTAATCGATCCACGATGACAACCTGTATGAAAATATTCTTTCATTGAGATTGGAATATATAAATAGTCAAATTCGACGAAAATCTTCTATAAAATTCGAAGATATTCATTTTAAAAAACCTGTAAATCATCGAAATCTTCGTTACTTGTTGATTTGAACTGGCCACTAACCATTGACAATGTACAGGTGTCTTCATTGACACTAGAACGCTTTTATTTACAACGAGAATACCACTATTATCAGCAAAACTACGTATTAGAGGACAGCTCGTTGAAGTGATACAACGAATATGGTCAATTAATATGACCATCATCAATGTAACGGCGTTGCCTAAATAGTTCGATACGATAGAAATCATTCGGGAGATGAACAAATAATCGATCTTACCACCGGATAATAAAATCATCATTTTGTTGAATTCGATCCGACCGGATTACATAGTTCATTTGTAATAGATCTTCAGGGGTTTCAACCTTTTAATCAATGAGAAAAAGGTATCTTTTCATTTAACCTTTAAGAAGAAAAAACCCTGATAAATACAAGCAAATCACATTGTATTTCTAAACTTGATCAATTCGATTTTTCTGTTGATTTCTCCGTAAATCTTCTTGAGAAGAAATGATCTGGTTGATGTCTTGAGATAAGGATAATATTTTAAGATGATCGTGCTAAATTCTTTTCATTTGATCTTCATTGGACAGCTGATTTTATTTGGCTTCTTTTCTTTCTTTATCCTCATGAGTATACACAATAAACGTATTTATGCAAATGATCATCTTCTTGACAAAGAAGTCTGTCGCGCATTTTGTTGCTTAAATTCAAGATGCTTTATCGTCTCAATTAGTTTATTGCATTTGAACATGCGTGTGTATACATATAAAGTAGAATTTGAAGTTTATTCTTTACTTCTCATCCAATTTCATATCTGTGGATAAGTGATGAATATAATAACAGGTTTATACCTCCAATCGAATGATATCGATGTAATCGTATTGCATACAAGTGTAGATGTCTGTGTCCAATGTTTCACTGTTGTTTTGAACACATGATGATGATGATGATGATGATTACAAATTTCTACGCCTATAAACTTAAGAAGTAGTCAGCTCGATTGTATACACTCAATTTATTGCTTATAAGTTGTCTCTCTTTCTCCATGTCTTGTCGTCAGTAGTAAACGAAGAACGTACGTAGCGAAGGCAATTGTCCAGTACCATTGGCCGGTCATTGACTCACGCCGACATCGCGCGTCTTTCTTTCTCTTCTCTCTTTACTGTCGATAATAAAAGGGCTAATTTCTATATGTGCTCTTACAGCCCTTTTTACCGCTTGTGTGGTAGTAATGGTTGATGTGCAGGAGAAAAAGAGAGAAAAACGAACGGAAGGACAACGACCAAAACAATCGATAGCTAGATGCATATACGAAGAGTCAGTTGCTTGCGTGCCCCCTGCATTTGTCGACCTAACAGTGATTATAACTTGATCGTTCGGGTTCAATTTTTTCTTCTCCTTCTCGTCTTTCGCTGAGACAACAGTGTTAGTAATGATCATGATGATGATTCCAAGTTAAACACAATTTGACTCTTTCTCTTTTCGTCGACTTTATCATTTTCTTCTCTACTCAAACGGACAGTGCGTATTTGTTAAAATTTGAACGAAGCGTTCGTAAGCTTATTAGGTTTATTTTCTCTCTACAATCATCTTGTCGTTACTCGACGTAAGTGTATCATTATGTAACTCCAAAATCTATGTTCACACCGAAAAGTAATTGATTGAAACTTCAATACTGCACTAATACCAGCCTATACTGCTTCTAATTTACAATACAACTGGCAGACACGCGCTGTCTAATATAAATATTGATTATCGTTTTGATTTAATATTTATCTTGCACGATGTGAGCAGTAATTATCTTCATATTCCAGTTTGTATTATTTTGAGTATTTCTGCTCTTTTTCTCTGAGTAAATTTGGAATATATTCCATACATGAGGTCGCCACAGTGTTTTAGAGCTATTGGTTAATAGATCGATCTTGTTTATCAATCGTTCATCTTCTTCTTTCGTTCCATTTTTTTTTCAGATGCATTATTGCTCTAAGAATCAATAGGTTTTTCCTTCTGACCGCAACAATGTCAAGTCTTCTTCCATCGTCGTCTCAAATCAATGCAAATTTAAATACCGGTAATAATACATTACAACGATCAGCGGTTAACAATGCTGCAGCCGATGCACTGCGAAAAAAAATGCAACAATTGCGAGATGAACTCGAACTGGTTAAAGATGATCTAGAACGTTCACGAAAAGATTACGAGAAAGAACAACGCGCTCGAGAAGTTGTATGTAGAAGATCTTGTTTTGACTTTTTTGTCGAGCGTTCTCTTCGTTTAGGCCGAAGCAGATGTAAGTCAATTGACACGAAAACTGCATTCACTTGAAGAACAACTTGAACGAACAGAGGAACGATTGGTTCAAACTACAAATAAACTGGATGAAGCATCGCATACTGCTGATGAACGAGAACGGTACGTTTTAAAGACTCTCTTCTCTCTAACATATTTGCTTCTCCATTTAGAACAAGAAAAATGTTGGAAAATCAATTAAATCTGGGTAGCGACCGTTCTGAAATGTTAGAGATTCAATTGAAAGAAGCGCGTACATTGGCAGCTGAGTCAGATAAAAAATATGACGAAGTAGCAAGGAAATTACTGATACAAGAAAATGAACTTGAAAAAGCGGAAGATCGAGCCAAACGATCTGAAATGTAAGACGAATAACCGATAATTCCTTCGCTCATTTTCATTCAAAATCCTCTTCTAGGAAATGTGTAGATTTAGAACATGAAATGAAAAATCTTCACCATCAATTGAAATCTTTCTTAGCTCGAATTGATGATGTAAGTGTAAGAGATTATCGATCGACATCCTTTCTATTGGAATATTTCTAGGCTCAAAATAAAGAACAAACCTATGAAGACCAAATTCGTCGTCTCTCTCAACATCTAAAAGATGTAAGTCACTACAAATCGATCTTTGTTCGGAAACTGTACACTCGGAAAGAAACTAGGCTGAACGGCGATTAGATCGTAGTTACGATGAACGAGATCATCTACAAAAGGTTGTAGAGTTCTTCGCAGGTAGTGAAGCCGAGAATGAGTGTGAAGTTTTGTTTGTTTGTTTTTTCTGCATATGCATGAATTTTTCAATTGCTGTGTTGCATGTCTAGGCTGAAACTCGTGCCGAATATTCTACCAAACAAGTGCAACGACTACAGCGTGAAGTGGATCTACTCGAAGGTTCGTTCTATTACTATTGTGCATGAATGAAATGCTAATTATAAGAATGTTTGCTTTGGATGACAGAAGATCAGTTGGATGAAACCACCGTTTCTTTATCTGTTTTTAGAGGAACTCCAAGGCGAACGCGATCGTTCTAAAACTCTTCAAAATGAAATGGAACGTTGTTTCTCGGATTTACAATTACTTTAAACAAAAAATGCAAAGCTACGATGTCAACGCATCGAATCTCCTCTGATATATGTCAGAATACTGATTGATCTCTTCTTTCTGCATTACTATTAGCGTACAATCTCCGTTCGCCAATTGTCAATATATTGTCTTTTTGTGTGCGCATGTGTGTGTGTGTGTGTGTGTGTGCTATTTCTCTTCGTTTTAACTCTGAATAAAGTAATCATATTATTATCTCCCGTTTGTTTTTTAGTTCTTCAGAAACAGAGCTCCTCTTTGCTTTGCTTTGCTTTTGTACGTTCATGATAGTCGACGTAAATCCTGTATATGTAGCTTCAGATGTTTATCCATTCGTGGGACGAATTTGCTAAACAAGCCGAACGGCTGTATTTGAATGATCCACTGGCTTGCCGTCTTTGTTTGAAATATCGCAATGAGAACCTTATCATGCGCATCACTGATAATCATACGTGTCTGCAATATAAAACAAAATATGCGCAAGATGTGAAAAAGATGGAAAAATTCATGGCAAGTCTTTTACGACATATGGCATCAAAGGAAACATAAGGAAGACGAAAGTTGTTGTCTTCGTGTCGTCTCGTGCGATGATCATTGGGAATAATAATAATAATAAACAAAAGAAAATATCATAAAATTTCGTGTCTCTATTGTTTTGTTTGAAGTCTATTCATCAAAGAGAAATGAATACTTGTTGTTTTATGACCTGTTCTGTTATCGATTCACACCTTTAGTCTTATATATCTATATGTGTCTCTTTTTCTTTTTTAATACGAAGTGATTTAGCAAAATGATTGAGACGAAAGATTGATAAGACGATGAATCTTTCATCCCTTTTTCTCTCTCCTCAATCGGATAGTATCTGAAGTTTATTGATTATTACATGAGAAGAGAGTGAACATGGTTATTAACAAGCAATCGACTAATGATGCATAGAGGAAGAATGATGAATTTTATATTAAAAAGATGAATGACGTGATGATGCGATCAACGAAGCCGACAGTTTAACCGTTGGATGTTTCATTGATAATGAGAGAAGAGGATATAAAAATTAAGGTTGAAAAAGATCGAATGAAATAATAGACTCTGTAGGCTTTGTATCAATAGAAAAGAATGGAATTGAAAATTCTATGACGGAAGCTTTATTTGTAAGGATATAAAGGCAAAACAAAAAACACGAGACAAAGAGAAAACCAATCAATATTTTGTACAAAAAAATCCATCGAATTATGAAGAAGAAAGAAGAAGGAGAATCATTATTCGACTAGAATGTGCGCAAGAAGAATTAGAATCATTGAGCTGAATATTTCTCTTGATATTGGTGGTTATGTGCTGGTTGATGTAGGTGATTCGTTCACTGAATTGGATAAAAACGATGCGAGACCCATTGCGGGCAGCGCAAAATTAATCGATGGTTTTGAAGGCGAATGTTGTTGATGATTTTGTTTCGGAGACGAACTAGAAGAAGTCGGTGATGAAGCTGACGAATATGAATTTGCTGTGTCAGTTGAACCGTTGAGTATTTGAGATGGTGGAATAGATCGTACTCTTGTGGCTGCTAGCCGAGCAGCTGCGACGGCTAATGGATTGATCGGAGGAAGAGCTGCGGTGCCGGTTGACTGTGTTGAAGGTGGAGGAACACAACCTGATGCTGCAGCTGCATACATATAGGAAAAGTATGAAAATGGATCGCCCGGGTAACCTGGCCAAGGAAAAGTGGGTTTTTGTCGTTTATCTTTCATTCGTCGATTTTGAAACCAAACCTATTGAGAGAAAGAAACATCATTCGTATTTGTAGACAATCAATCAATAGTTTCTACTTTGATCGTCGATTCTGGTAATTGTAATTCTGCAGCCAACTCACAACGTCTTGGTCGACTAACATAATTTTCTCGAAGAAATTCCTTTTCAAGTCGTGCTAGTTGTTCGCGTGAAAAAGCTGTTCGATATCGACGAATGTTGTCATCGTTCAGATTCGATGACGTATTATTATTATTATTACTTGTATGAGAGTGATGATGGGAATTGATTAAATTACTTGGCATATTGTTGGACTCGTCTAAAAATTCGAATAGAATAAGAATGGATTGCTATTAATAAGAACTTCTCCTTACCATTATCATCAGAAAAGATTTCATCGTGAAACATTCTCGAACTACTTGCTAATAGATATGTCGATGGATTACTACTACCTAACATTATCAAATGAAAGATTCGATTATCAATAGCAGACAAAATCTTTCCCTCTTTCTCTTTTCTCTCTCTCTCTCTCTCTCTCTCTTCTTCTCCGCCGTGCTATGGAGTAATGGTAGGAGAGAGAAAGTAAAACAAGCGATTCGATTGGTTGAGATCAACGAAAAAGAAAAATTAACAATAACTGGTCAGAGAGAGATGGAGAGCAAATAATTGCTAATATCATTAAATATAGAATGAACGTGAGGTGTGAACAATGAAAAGCATAATTAACAATTTACTTCTTCTCGCAAAGCTTCGAACGAATGTAAACAGATAAGACTTTGCATGAACAATTGCAGGATGAGACAATTTATAAATATGAAAGACGCACTAAGTCGGACATAAATGTCGCTGATGATTTTGCAAGAAAAAAAAGAAGAAATATTCGATCGGATACAACTAATTGGCTGCATATAACAAATCTAATCACTACTCCGCCCTTTCAACAAACGTTTGTGTCTCTTTTCATAAAAACATCTCTATATGTTCAGAGACACGCGATGTTTAGATGTGTCCATTCGACATATTCGAGGGTCAATAAATCTACACATCCAAATGACCATCATCTCATGGCCGCCAGTCACAAACATCGAATGTCGTTTATCAATGATAGATAATCACACGTTTTCACATGACCCTTCGTCGAGCAAAATGATTTCAACAAATCGTTTTCTGTCGTTTTCAATTTCATCTGCTTATTAAAGGTGTCAATTGATTAAATAAATCTTTCGCATTTCTATCACGACAATGAACATCTCCTTAACATTACCAATCCCTATAAATATTGTCTTTCTACTAGTGCGCATTGTTTTGCCTTTTGCTTTTACGAGCGAAACAAAGATATTGCGCGATGTGATAACAGAGTTTGAAGTTTCTCGATTAGTGTCTATTATTAGAGAACATGTTATTGTCAATTGATGCCGACGAACAAGTCTCATCTAACAGATCGACATCTGTTTGAGACTCTCCTAATAGTACCTCTTTTCTAGTGAGTATTGAGATGCACTATTTTTAAGACACAAACAGCACAGTAAGAGAAAGAGGGAAAGGTCAAGTTAGAAAACGAAGAAACTTACTATTGTCATTTGCAAAAGTCAAGTCATCAGTTGTATCTTGGTAATAGTTTTGTTCGAAGATGCCCATGACTCTTCAGGAAAAGAAATAATTTGAAATGAATCGTACCGAATAAATAACAATGATCGAAATGCATGATGTTTCGTTTCTCTTTACATTCTTTCTCTTCTGATTCGTTCTTATTTTCAAATAATATTCAACACCAATCACACTCATGGAGGTGCGATCTGTGTGCTTTTTTTTCTATTACTAGCAATAACCATTTTTCGCACGGCTAATTCTTATTTCCTTTGCCGCATCGATATAAATACATCGTAAAAGATGTCTAATTGCTAAACATAAATTCATAAAGACAATGTTTATCGTTATTATGAACCTCATTGCATGGAAAGAGAAAGGGGAAGTTCCGGTATGAGGACAGGGAACGATCTTGACAATTTCCGACACTCGATTTGTTGAATTGTTCAACAGATTGAAAACTGATTAAATGATCTTGGCTTGTGATCTCTTTTTGTGCAAATTAATCGAAATTACCGTGTTGTATTTCATGTTCTTTCTGCATCATTTCGTATCTGTTTGAAATGGTAATTTTTTCTAATATCTGTTTTGATATACACACATCTGTACGTATGAAAATTCTCAAGAGCGATCAGAGAAATGAAAATAATAACAACAGGGACGAGTTTGATGACGATTAACACGTTTTAGTCAAGACTCGTTACACATTTCAATCAAAGTAGAAATATTTCGACATGTGTTATGTTGTTACTGCTTGATTACATCAAATTGAACAGAAGACGAAAGATCAAACGCGAAACTCATGGTGACAAACCTTGAAAAGAATTTGATATCATCATTTTTATGAGTTGACTTACGTCACGCGGGAAGGAGAAGACGCTGACCTAGTTTCATGGCAAGTATACACTTGTTCATATGCATCCGTTAGATTAGAATATAGTTGACAAATCTTTCTTTGATCGAATGTATGATAGAGATCAAAACATCAACATATCGTGTGTACGATCAAACGAACGACACAGATCATAAATCACTATGCTCATCTTCATTAGCTTGGAAAACAATATAATGAAATCTACATATCGATTTGATATTTCTTTGGAACAGAGCGCCGCCCACGATAGACTAAAGAGATAAGGGAAACGAAACGCGGTATTCACGTTTCGCTTACCTGCAAATTACTAAAATCAACTGTTTTTTTCTCTCTATTTGAAGAATGATGCGTTACCGTTTCGCTTGTATGCATAGATAAAGATGAATTGCATGTGTGTGTTCTGCCTTTCTTTAGATCTAAGTTAATTTGTAAGAATCAGTATTAGAAAAGTTCAGATTTATTCTTATAGTCAGCGATGATAACCTTTCTACGAAATGAAATTTGATTTTGTGACATTATGTATATGATTACCGATTTAAAGAACATTTTTATTATGAACTATTCGAAAGAACTCTCGACTTGCTTATCTTATGCGTCATAGAAACGATCTATTGCAATGTTCTCGATAAATAAATGGACTTATAATCAGTTTCACAGGGACCTTCTATAGAAGTCATTGATGGATATTCTATTGTGCACTGACACATAGCGCCATCTTCCACATAGAAACAAAAGTTTTTTTTTTCCAAAAAAACATTCCAACGATCGTTGATTTCGCTAATTTTTTTAGTTAGAATTTTTTACTGATTTGAATTTAATTCGAATGAATTGATCGATCTCGTAACTTGCAAACAAACAATCGACCACACTTCCAATTATTGATCTAGCGATATCCTATTGGGAACCGATATAAAAAAACAAAATAACACGTAGTTAATATCCTTCCAATTCCAATGTTTCGTCGTGGTACCAAACGACCACGCTTCAGTCTTGGTGGCCATCCTATCCTTGACCATGACGATTCATCGAATCATTCAGGCCTTGGTATGCCTGAATACGAAGAAGATTCATTGTCTCAGCAACATCAGGCAACAACAGCTAGCAATTTAGATTCCAGCTTTTCCTATGGTCATTTCGCCCCGGATCGGCCACGACGTGCACCGAAATCTATTACAAAATCTCATCAAGATGATAACACGAATTTGAACGCATGTCTCGATCATCTCTTAAGAATTCTTTCACGAAAAGATAAACAAGGGTTTTTCCAATATCCGGTCACTGATCAAGTGAGTTATTGCCGCTCTTTATCGGTATATCTTTGAATAAATCTTTCGATTTAGTTTGCACCTGGTTATTCTACAATAATTACCCGTCCAATGGATTTTTCGACGATGAAAAAGAAAATCAGTCAGGATGATTATTATAATATCATTGAATTTCGTGCAGATTTTGAGTTGATGTGTGAAAATGCAATGAAATACAATCGTCCTGATACGATCTATTGGCAAGCTGCAAAGAAACTTCTGGCCACTGGAAGTAAACTAATGAACAAAGACAAAATACTTGGTTTTCGCCGTAGTTTGGAATGCTTTTCACGTTTAACCGAACGAGAATTAGGTTTCCGTATTGATGCTTCGAATCATTCAACCGATGAACAAATAAGCAACTCCACTGAACAGTTAGATTCATCTACAGCCGACACGGACAATCTTTCTTCGATGAGTGTCAGCCAAGCATGTTCTCAGCGAAAGCCGAAATTGATATTAAAGTTACCCAAGTTTTGCGAAAAGATTCCCGCAGTCATACCTGACGAAGAAGAGGAGGAGGAGGAGGAGGAAGAATACTCTCCAGAAGAAATACTCCTTCAGGCGAAACAAGCTGCTCTGAGCGCGCGAGAAAAATTAAAATTACGCCCGACAATATGTTCGTATGCATTAGCATATCAACGTGCTAATGCCAAAACTTCTCTTCTTTATGTTAATCAAGATGATTTCTCTCAACAAATAGTTACACTGAGTGAAACCAACGTGCTGTCAACAAATGAAAGTGCTTCGATCTCTTCAGCATTACCAGTTGTGAATGGCAATGAACAACAAACTTATTTAGCGTCGAAACACTATTTAGAAAATGGGCCCTTTTCATCGAATGCATCGCAGTGTGATTCAACGTTTTCATCGATGCCTAAAGAAGAATTGGATCTATTGATACATACATATGGGAGTGAATTTTCAGCGCAATATGCTGTCTCATTGATGGATTATGTCAAAGACGCCGGAGATTTAGCCTTAGCTTATGTTGATAGGTTTTTATCGGTGCTGACAAATGGTGAACACGATAATTTTACCATGAAAAAACGAGACAAGCCACCTAAAGTCGAAGAAAATGAGAATCCTGTGTATCAGACAACGCCAGCTAATAGTAGGAAGCAATTAACACATACTTACTCCGATGAACATCCTTCTTTTTTCTGTATGTTTAGTTTTACCAAGTGATTCAACATTGGATACGTCGACTCAAATCAAACAAGAAGCAATCATGAATGTCGATGGTAATTTACACCAGCAACAGTTGAATTCGACATTTGATGACGATTTCAAATACCAAATGCAATTTCGTCAAACCCAATACGAACATTCATCGCAATCACAGCAACACCAGTCAACGAACGACTATGATCTCGCGGAAAAAGCTCTTTTTGATCTCCCACAGATACCCAATGGAACCGACCCGGGACTATCATCAGAATCCATCCATCATAATTTAGACATGATGCACAGCAATGATTCGACATTTGACACTCTGTAGGAAAAGAGACATGTTATTTATTTTGTACAAACGAATTTCTATTTGTTTTCTCTGATCTTGTAAAAAGATATAGAAAAACTAGGGACAGTGAGTGATTCCTAAATGTAAATGAATCTATTTTTCAGATTGTATTATATGAAATCAATGAAGTGATTCCTGTTGTTTATTTTTAGATCTTTTCTGACAATCATCTAGTTTTTATTTCTTGTGCAATCGAATCATGTCGAAATCTGGTCAAACACTTCGAATTCCACCGGTAAAAACAAACATTCCTGCATCGAAACTCAACCGATTCTCTTTTATGTAGATTCGTCCTATACCTGAATTTGTCGGCGGAAATGATTGGGTCATCCCTGCATTCAATCCCAAAGACTTTGGTGCACTTCAAAAGCAAATCATCTCGAACCTGATCTACTATCAATCAAACTACGGTGCCGTGGCAGTCACATTTCTACTACTAGTCGCGTATGATGACAGTGGATTGCTTCGTGCATAGTCAATCGTTTTCTTTGAAATAATTAGGTTCTTTCGTCCAACAGCTCTTATTTTCGGTTTGATTGTCGTTGCCGGTCTCATCGCAGGCTATGTCTACGCAACTCGTCAAAAGATTGCTTTGCCACCATTTTTACATGATCGTCCGATCTTCATTCTTGCTCTCGTTTTGGTTACTGGCTTCGTCGTCACTCGAATGTTTGGAACCATGTTCGTTTTTCTCTTTGGTATTGCTTTTCCGTTATCAGGTAGCGCATTGTCCATAGTTCAATCGATTCATTTCACTATATTTTCTCTTTGTTTTCAATAGCCATCGTTGCTCATGCAATTGCTCGTAAACCAACGTTACAAAATAAAGCCGAAAATACTGTTGAAAATTTGTCATTACAATCAACACCCATGGGTCTTTTACTTACGTGGTTAGGTGCTCAAGCAGCTGCTGCTGAAGAATCCACCCCAACAACCAAACGCAAATAGATATTTTTAAGTCATGGAATGAAACAGCTCGATAGTTTTTCGTTATACTTCTCTGCTTTTTCTTAGTCATCTGGTTCTTTTTTCTTCTCGATATTTTGGTGATCTGCTCTTTTCTTTTTGTGTGCGTGTGTGTTTATTTATGGTGCTATCAGGGTACTTTTCGTGTGCAATTATTCTTCTCTTCCTCATATTCAGGCTTTATCTGTAGGCGTTTTATTTTGTGTGAAAGATCTTTCTCTGTGTGTGTGTTTAGAGAACTTTTCTTGTTAGAAATGTTTGTTTGACATGATAAAAGAAAACAAGAAATATGGTGAAATTGATATCATTGTATTATCTATGAAACTGATCTCGAGAGTCTGACCAATAAAGATACAATTTGTCTCTTTATTGATAAAAATTGAGTACAGAGAAAAAAAAAGGTTACAATTGATAGGCTACAACCACCATTCTATGATATCGTCTAAATCGTTACTCAATGGTCTGATTATATCATGAGCTGGTGGATAGTAAATTGTTGGTCGAATTGGATATTCTCTTCCGTGTTCTCGGAAAGCGACTCGAGTCTTATCTCGAGTTGTAATTGGCTGCGACCAATTGGTTTCTGGCGTATCGTCAGGTAGATTATGTCGAAGAAAGGAGATTTCCGGTTGAAAAAGAATGTGACAATACTTTTTCGAGCCGTGTGCGTAACGTGGATGGTTTTCTGGATAGTGTGGCGCGAATGTTGTGATGAAAAAGGTAACCCGATCGAATTGAAAAACCCAACCCTTCTGACCAATGCGCTCAGGTGCAACGCTCATACAGTGCCGTTTGGCTGGATCGTGATCCGAAAGGTAACGAAGAACTTTTTTCAAAATTTGTCCAAAATCCTAAGACAATGCCTATGAACTCAAAGACCTTCATCAAATTGTACAGTACATACTTCAAGTGTGGCTGTTAAATCATTGTGCGGAATTTCGATGACATATCCATCGATTGCTACTTCTTGTACAAATGCACAAAAGAGTATGAAATTTGGTAATAATCTAAACAGAAGAAATTTCTCTCCAATCGGTAATGTTGCCATTGATATTTTACCGTTCGCAATTATCTTCGACTGAAATCGTATCTAACCAATGAGGTGCATTCCAGCATCGAGCTCGCTTAGCAAATATACAATCGGATTTATTTTGGATGCGATGGAATTCATGAAACAAAGATGATTGACTGGAATTGAGATGATGTTCGAATAGCACTTGTTTCGCATGACTAAACAATATACATGACGATGTGATAAACAATCAAATCGAGAACCTACTCAACAACGGTTTTGGAAACTTCCTTATCATTTGTCGTCAAAGTTGTTTTCTCGTTTGATGACTGAGATTTCGAATGACGTTTTTCCAAAAGATAGAGTGTACCTAGAATAAAAGTATCATTATAGAATATGTTCAGTGAAGACTAGTCGTTTTTATTAAAATAGCACATCAAGATTCTGAGAGATTGGACGAAAAATTTAGTTTTTGCATCGTTTGCTTTTTGTCGTTGTCACTTCGACTGTTTTCTTGATCACAGCTGCTGATTTTTGGCCAGTCGGAAGCTCATATCGAACATTTCCATGAAGTTCCAGTTTTTGTTGACAATATTCGATGATATCATCGGGTACATATTCACAGATTAAATCAAAAGCATGCTCTTCATCTTCGACGTGCTTTTTCAATCGATCAACTCGATCACGAAACCATTGGATTAGCTTTTCTTCATTGAGTTTAACCGAATGTTTTTCTGAATCAATATCACAGATCGAAGTGAGTTTCTCCAGAATAAAATCTTCATCCAATTGTAAATTTTTCAAAGAACCGTTCATCAATGTTTTTGTTGAGAGAAATTGTTCTCGAGCATCTGACCAAATTGAAGGTAAAAGAAGAAAGATGACATTTACTGGCGTAACTATGTACAAAGATCCATCAGGTACGACGTGTTGATCATTGATGAACCAACTTGAATGTGAACGTGTACATTGAATAACTTCAAATATCGTTTTTGACTGTTGATCGATCGCGTAGGACTGAGACTGTTTTGTACGAGGATGACTAAGTTGAACGAAGTGTAGTTGTTCACAATTGACTGGTACGAGACGTTTATCAACGATTAGAACACGATTAGGAACAACAGTGGATGATGACATCTGAAAATGAGGAATTATAACGACTTACCAAGTGAAAGAAGAGCAGCTAGGATTGATTTGATATTTATGTGAATGGCGAAAAAGAGAAAAAGAACTATTGACACGAGTCGGAATCCTGAAACCACATGATCGGGTAACGCGAGTTTGTACATATCTGAAATGTGTATCGTACCGTATGTCTCAAGATCTCGATCGACTTTTTCGTTATATGAAAATCAATGACTCAATTCTTCCACATCACAAGAATTCAACCAATAAGGACAATTTCTCTGCTGTCGTGGCGGTTTCACGTTGGAAACTTCGAACGATAGCTCACAGGGAGATGGTTCCGTATGCAGTATCAATTCGATTACATAATTTACCGTTTGACAAAAGGTATTACGCTACGCTATATTAGTATCTCTGTTGTAGAAAATAAATATAGTGCTTTCTATCATTGTTTTCACGTATACTTTATTCGTTGGTAAACTGTACGTGTCAACAAAGGAATGAGTAGATGACAGCAGCTGTCATCAGTATGAAATTAGCACTAGAAAACAAAAAAATTCACAAAACCTTATGTTCACATGTGCAGCGATGAGCGAAGAAGCTCCACGAACGTGGCTTATCGTATATAAATGTCTTGTATTTTTCACACTTGTAATGGGCATAATTGGAGTTGGTGTTGATAGTGGTATAACGATGGTGATAAGTGAAGTTGCAATCATCGGTATTGTCGCCGTTATCATTCACCTGCCGGGTACTATTACATTACTTTTCATTCCATAATGAGTGAAACATCAGGGAAAATCGAAGATGAAGATTTCCTTTGTATCGAGTTTATTTTCTCCACATGAAGCTTGACTTTAGATAAAAGCGATATAACACATTCATGACAACATCACATTTAGTACTTGCTCGTGCTGTACAGGACGAATACCGACATGTAGTTGTTTCGAATAACTATGGGATCACTTCCGAGTTTGATCCGAAATTTGAATTTATTTATGCGAATAGTGCAATTCGCATTTTCGACTTTTTCAAGCCATTTTCTCTTCAAACGTGACTTTATTTTCATTTAATCATCATAAAATCGGTTCTATTGAAGTTGAGATTAATTACAACTGCTTTTGCTGTAGAAGCTTCTCCTAGCTAATTATCTTCTCATCATTTGACATGATAATTGGGTCTGCACGTTATTCTAATGCGTGTTGACTGGTGGCTTTTTTTGCAAAGATGTAGTACTGACGGATCACTGTCTTCACATATGTACGGATCTTTCTGACAAAACTGAATAAAGATGCGCATAGTAGATGCTGAGACTGCCATATGAATTTACTCTGTTTGATAAATGTGATAGAACATGAAAATAACCAGTATTCGTATGTTGGAATATTTTCAGGGAATAGTTTGCATAAGGTAAATATATTGTAGTTATAAAACGAAAGAGTCTATATCTTATGAGTTTGCTTTTTGTTGTTACTATTGAACCAATGCATCATAAATATAGAGACCTATATGATTTGTCACACTACAAAAAAGAGACGGGGTAGAAGTCAGATAGCAGAATGATGTCTTTAAGGGACTGTGTATTAATCCACAGCATGACACTAAAGAACTACACCATTTGACAACAACGTATATACTGCACAATAATCTCGATCAATTACTATTTAGTCTTATGATAATTCGTTAATCTTTATTACAAAAAGTGCACTCACGACTGTAAAACGTGTCTGTCGCCAGGTAGTAGAGTTATTATTTGAATGAGAACCATTGTTGATCTAGTTTCAGTGAGATTCGTTCGTTCCTCATTGGATCTTCTGTAAGTGTAGTTCTGAGAGATCGCGGCAAAGCATGTAACTCAAATTGAAGGCAATGATGCAGTAGTACTGATTGCTTTGCATGCTAGTTTGCAATGAGTTGATTCTTGCAAACGACTGAGAATAAAACTGAAATGATCAGATGTGATTCTATATGTATCTGGATTATGTTAATCCTTTTATGTGTCACAAACTTACTCGACGGTCTAAACATTTGAATGTTTTAGCATTTTATAATGTATGCTGGCTGCTAGCCGATATATGTTAATAGCAACATTCTATACGTTCTATTTCAACAATGAAATATAGTATTACTCGAAAAGAGAAGTAATTGATTAAATCAATAGATCCTGTATAATCGAAAAGAGAATTTCTTTTTGTTAGTCGAGGTCTTCTCATTCTGTCGTTCGTAAAATACTACAATATCGCTGCGACGTAGTTCTGTCTACTGTTGATGATAAATTCGACAGAAATATGTCACGTTGTAAAACAAACAGACGACTACTAACTCATATAAATATTGAAACTATATACTCATACCAATCATATTCGAAACTATGCAGTCAAAAACACGACTGGTATCAATCATCGTTGGTAGCTCTATAGCTATCGCTTTCATACTTTACGTCGTTAGCAATGCCCTTCCTGAATGGTATGTATCTCAGTGGTAATGTGTACTAGTTCAAAAGCATGTGTCATGATTCTGCCTGTTAGGAGCAAAATCTCCGATGGATCTGATACACTGAAATTGGGTCTTTGGCAAGGTTGCTTATCTATTATCGGTGTTACCACATGTTCCGATATTAAATGTCCAGAAGCAGATGATAATACTTCGTTTTGCAGGAAAGTACTAGCCGGTCGAGCTTTCATGACATTAGCCTGTATCCTATCAGGCATTTGTGCTATTTGTTTGATCGTATATGCAGCTGTGGGTGACAAGGTACCTAAAATTGTGCTTATTGCAAGCAAAGTTCTGACATTCGTTACGCTTATTATGGGCATAACTGGTGTTGGAGTTGGTGGCAGTATCTCACAAACACTGAATGAAGCTGTCGAAGGATACTCGTTGGGCGCAAGTGTAATCATTGGTATTATTGCTGTCATTATCAACCTTGGTGGCGCGATTGCATCACTCTTCATTCAGTAATAAAGAGAAAATAAAAAAACACATACACATTTGTACCGAGCCGGTTTTCGAGTCATGAAAACATTTTATGTATTTTATTTAACCTTGAATAAAAGAGAATTGCAAATTATACGTGTGTCTACTTTACTTTCATTCAAGATAGCTCTTTCACTAATATCGATGCTGTTTTATATAATCATATAGTAATTACTCCAATAAAAAGTCATATGATATTAGCGAGTGATTGGATATTATCATATTCGTAGTCTTGTCGCGCATGGGGGTATTTTTAGTAGGTGAAGAATGTTTATAATCAATAATTTTCTATATAATACAGAGGAGCAAACGACGAAGTATAGAGGACAGACGAAAGACGAAAATATACATATGCGTCATTAGTATGAAAATATTTTCCCCTTGAATGATGTCACCAAGAACGAGTTGCACACCTACACCGCATGACGTTCGAAAATTGAATTGATACCTACGAAGTTACATGCGCTGTTCTGCTTAGCACATATTATATATAACCTGTGTCAAGCACTATTCACTATAACCAGAATTTCTTCCGCATCGATCTACATTGTAAGTATACGCTTGGTGTTTATATTATTCTTTGAGATCTATCGAGATTTAAAAGCTGTCTCTGCGTTGATGTATATTTCAAAAAATAAGAAGTGAAGTTTACTGTACCTTTTTCTCATGAAAAAGACTCAAGTCTAAACCTAGCTTTGATAGATTGTCCAAGATATGTTTCTAAAACACA
This sequence comes from Adineta ricciae, assembly GCA_905250025.1. Classification (NCBI taxonomy): domain Eukaryota; kingdom Metazoa; phylum Rotifera; class Eurotatoria; order Adinetida; family Adinetidae; genus Adineta; species Adineta ricciae. Next base: position 236,276 of record CAJNOJ010000090.1, read on the forward strand.
AATGATTGTATATCTGAGATTACCATATTGTGTTTTATAGCAATATCCTTGATTGACATCAGAAAACAATGCAGGCAAGCATTCGACTTGTGTCTATTGTTGTTAGTGTTCTGTACGGTGCATCACTCGTACTCTACGCTGTTAGTAATGGACTTCCAGACTGGTATGTCGTTCTATCCAAGGAACTTAATCAAACTGCCTTGTTTGCATTGCATAGGTTTTGGGCCATTGCCGAAGGTATTACTATAGCAACTGGTCTGTGGCGAACGTGTGTAACTAGTGTTGGTACAACTGTGTGTGGCGACTTTAAATGCGTATCGGGTAGCGATACGGCTGGTGCGTGCGAAAGAGTGATGGCAGGCCGAGCTTTCATGACATTGGCTTGCATCTTATCTGGCATCTGTACTATAGCGTTTTTTATTTTTGGAGCTATGAAGGATCGTCACCATCGTTTATTACTACTGTTCTTCAAGGTTCTCGGTTTCGTCTGTCTTGTCATGGGTAGTATCGGTGTAGGAGTCGGTGGTAGTATTTTACAGGTACTAAATGAAAAGGCGGACGTGTTCAGATTGGGTGCAGCTGCAATCTTAGGTATTATTGCTGTAGCTTTCAATCTTGTTGCTGCTGTTGCAGCATTATTTGCTAAAGCCTCGCCGACAGGAATACAATACGAACAATCGTAATATACAATGCAACATTTGTCGCGTGTTAATATATGATATTCTGTCCGTTTTCTATTTTTGCATATTTTGTATAAAAAAAAAAGTAATGACATGGATGAAAACTTCTATTCTAAGCAGCTGTTATCATCGATGGACTTTTCGATGAAATCCTCAGGGAGATGAAATCACGTTGACAAACAAAGTAATGAGAAGGCAAGTTTCACGCACACTACGCAATTACAGGATGGTTATTTCTTGTGTGTGTCATCGATGCGACTTGCGCAATTCAACTTTCGTAATACCTTTTGACACATTTTCTTGAATAAAGGCTCATGAATTAGACATTGCGAGGTAATATCGATCGTGAATGAATTATTGAAAGCCATGCCATGGCAGCCGGTGTATAAGAACAAGAAAGTATGTAAAAATGAACGTACAATAGTCCTCCTGTTGGGCGGATCAATTTATGACGATGGAGCCGATGTGTCCATCACTAATCGACGTCGGCGAGGAGATGAACGTTTCCGTACTAAACAGGATGTTCATTTAGACGAACATTTATGGCAACGGGATTTTCGCGCTATCGCGGAATATTTCGAACGAATTCATGCGACTGTTTGGCGTTCCATACCAACTAGTCTTCGCAGTTCTCGACATGAAGCATTTCAGTTAATTACTGAATTTTTTCAACTTGACAACAATGAGAATGCTTACGAACGACGAACATTTGTTCTTTATTGGGGTGGTCATGGTTTACACAATTCAGGAGATTGGGGATTTTCGGTTGGTGGCGACATAACATGTCAAGATATCATTAATGCTTGGCGTTCTCGTCCAGTAGCTGATAATTACAACGACATGTCATCATTAACCATCATAGCTGATACATGCTATTCGGGTGCTTGGATTGAACAACTCCGAACAGCAAACATACCTCGACTTGCTTATCAAGCCGCTAGTCAAGCAGACGAGCCAGCATATGCTGTTAATGACGGTAATGTTCCCAGAAGTCTACTTATGCGCAAATTTATCATTGAACAAAAATATCCCATTGAATGGTATATATGGACATGTCGTGATCAACATCCGGTATACTTTTGTAACTATGCAGAAACAGAAGATGGTGAAGATCTAAGTGCTGGTCAACAACGTGCATTAGTGCATGGTGGTCCATTCTATTTCTTTACTGTTGATTATCATTGGACATCCAATAGTAAGATGTCAACGAAAGAACGTAAAGTACATCTAGGTAAACTATCGAAATATGGCGTATTCATTGATAATCATTGAAATGTAATATAAAGCGAAATACCGTAATTTGAGTTTAAATAAAATCTTATCAATTGATCTTTTCTTCATTCGTTCTCATCATCCAAACGAGTAAGCGCAGATTCATTCAAGGCAACGAGCGATGAGGGCGAAGCCTTACTTATTCGTTTTATTCTACTTTTTATTGACTTTTACCAATGGAAAACCAGTGAAAAGTAAAGGAAAAAAAGCAATAGAAAAATCACCAGCGAAAGCACCAAAAGTGAAAACAAATACTGATGCATTGAAATATCTTGATAAATTTGGTTACAATGCATGCGGTGGACATGGAAATGGAAAGAGTGTCGTCGGTGGAGGGCCCCTCTGTCAATCAAGTTTCCAAACCATGATCGAACATTTTCAAACGGTCTTTCGCTTACCCGTAACCGGCAAACTCGATGAAGCAACGATTAATTTAATGAATAGACCGCGATGTAGTTTGGGTGATTATCCAATGGGATATACTGTTTTTCGGCCATGGTGACCGCCCTGCTGTAGATTGAATGAATTTGTATATATTAGATGTTTTTTAGGCCTAATACAACACTAAAATGGAGGCTAGATGGCAACACACCAAAATTCAGTAAAGACAGTATTCGTTCCCATGTGCAGGAAGCGTTTGATGACTGGGCACGCTATGCTCCGTTAAAGTTTCGTGAAGTTCAAGGTGATGAAAAACCGAATTTCTTGATAAGCTTTGAAACTGGCGAACATAAAGATGGTTTTCCATTCGATGGTGCCGGTGGTACACTCGCACATGCTTTCTTTCCCACAGATGGAAAAGTTCATTTCGATTCTACTGAAGAGTGGACAGATAAGTATGTATTTATCAATTTATAGTACGAAATACATTTGATTGCCGTCGTAGATACGATGGATTCGGTTACAATTTTCGTTTGGTAGCTTCGCACGAAATAGGGCATGCACTGGGCTTGGCACATTCGACAGATCCTAAGTCATTGATGTATCCATTTTATCAATTAATCCAACCGCAAGATCTACTTCCAAAAGATGTAACTGAATCCCTTAGGTATCGATTTCTTTACTGATTGACACTTTCATTCTAGGATAGAGATGGTATTCGTGCCTTGTATGGAACAAGTGAAACAAATAAACCCACAACATTTGCTGCGACAACGGCTGCGACACAAACGACAAAGAAAACAACTACAAAGAAAACCACAAAATCTAAGACAACAAAGAAAACGACGACCACGAAAAAGCCAACAGCCACACAATCACCAGTATTGGCACATGATCGATGTGCTCGTTATCTTGATGTTGTCTTCGGCGGTGGCCCAGATAAATGGCTATATACACTCGATTACGACCTTGTCTGGCGTTATCACCCAGATTTCGGTCAATGGGATACTCGAGGTCTTCCAATCACGGAAGTTTTTCCTGGTGCTGAACCACATATGATGGCAGGCATTCTATCACCAAAAACACAAAAAATCTACTTGTTTAAAGGTTACCGTGTCTGGCGATTTTCGTCTCCGTCATCACTTGATCAAGGCTTTCCTAAACGTATTTTTGGCACCGGCACACCGTATGTATTTCGAATTATTCTTCAAGAGATACACGTGAATATCGTGTCTCATTAGATATAACCCTATTGCTGCTCTGTATGAAAAAGGACATATATGGCTTTTAAAAGGTGGTATTCTTTACAAATTCGACGAAAACGATCTTCAATACGAATTTCATCGACCACCCAAACGTATTGACGAACAATTTCCTGGTGTTCCGAAAAATGTTCGCGCAGCGTTCACACACGATGGAAAGCACTATTTCTTTACTGAACCTGACCGTAATGTCTACGTATTTGATATCAGAAGCCGACGTGTCGAACCTGGCTACCCCAAACCGATGACAACAGGATGGTTTGCTTGCAATGGCGAACGCGGCAGAGGGCGCTAATAGATCGACTTAAAAATATCTTCCATCTTAATCCTTTACTTTTCTTCTTATTGCAATTGAATTAAACTACATTTGAAATGCTATTTGCAAGAAAAACAGCGGAAACCTTTTTCTCTCCTTTTCACTTCTCTTTTCTTCATTAACGACGGTTGCTATGAGCTAGAGTAACGTTGATGTCGTTAAGCACTTAATGAAATAAATAGAAAAATGCATATCGACAATATGGATTTTCAAGAGTTCTAATCAAGCTGTATGAACGGACAAGAGTTCAGCATGTCTCGAATTTGAACCGAAGGTTATATATATACACATATGAAATAACTTCTTCTTTTCCTTGTTTACAGAATAAATAAAACAGAAGGAGTTTCGAGAGAAAAGAAATAACATTCATGGCATTGTGTCGTTAAACATCATCAGTTAAAAGACGAAAGACAACTTTTTCAATTGCTTCCATTTCAATTTTCTTCGATGGCCTTAACATCGTCACTCCACACGATGACCAAAAACTCTGCTTCTTCTGCTGCAAATCCATACATTCTTCCTAAACATGATCTCACTATGGCTGATAGTCAACTAATTGATATACTTCTTCATGGACAAAACAATGAGAATAAATTTCAAGTTGTTAATCATTGGTGTAAAAATACTCGACGAAATCGTCTGGCAAATATTCTCGACGTCTCTCAAAGATACGATGTTTTAATCGCGCTGATAACTTCACTTCAACAAACAACAAACAGCGAATATCAATATAATTGTCTAACACTCCTCTCCGAACTTCAAACAACTATTCATCATTACGATCAACGAACTTATCTTCCTGGTAAGTAAACGCATGCGTCAAAATCGAAACGAATCAGTTTGATTTCAGTGATTATACAATGCTTCTCTTCCACGTCCCATGACGTTCAAACTTTGGCATCTCAATTACTTGTAAAACAGTTTCATTCAACAGATGACACACAAACATTTCTACATATCTACATCAAAGATGGCTTGAAATCTCCAAATATTCGAATCTGTATCAAGTCCATCGAAGCATTAAACGATCTATTTACAAAATGTCACCAATGTGAAAATCTCTCGCCGATATTCGAATTACTTCTTCAATGTTTGCAAGATAATCTTTTCCGTTCAAATTATAACACCATACTGATTCGAGCTATTCAACATATCAAACGCATATCAACACCGGACTTATTCAACACCTATCTCGAGTCGTATTCGCCTTCGTTAAGACGACTTTATTACACATATGTACCTCAACAAATGGACAATGATCTCGAAGATGATGAAGCCACTCCCAGAGCGCCCGTTCAACTGAATGATTTGGTTTATTCTCAAACAGGTAAACTGTTCTTTTGATTGAAATAATCTAATAAATGTTTACATAAACGAAGGTAAGCCTTAAATACTATTATTCTAATGAAGAAACTATTTGCATGGGAGTATGCAGAGAACAATCAGTTTCTTTTTTGGAATATGTTGATCTAAGTATTTCAAAAAACACGTCAATGTTTTGTCTACAATTAATTGAATAACAATTCCCTTGTGTGATCTGAAAGTTTCGTTCGAGATTTTCTCTTGAAGAAAATTTTCTCTCAACACACACTGACCGTACTAGACGAACATAAAAAAAGCGATTTTTTGCACTAAAATCAACCAAACAGGTAGCGTTTGTTGTTGACTAACGATTTCTTAAGCGATTTTTCGACTCGCAGGCATGTCAACAACAGATTTCTCTCATTCTCCTACTCATGTACAAGCGTGATGCATCAGGCAAACAGTCGATAAGAAAACTAATATCAGCAGTTTTCTATCAATGTGATTTTCAGAAATGTAAAACACATGTTGAGCAAACTTTGCGTATTGACCGAAAGAAATCTGATGCATACTGAAAAAATATGCAAAAGACCTGATTACAAAGTATATTGTATTACTTGCAATCATGCAACAAAAGTTTTCCCCAATCGGATTTGATGATCTTATCACGTCTCAGAGAGATTTTTTTTATTGATTTTATAGAAATGAATGGCTACCGGCCCAGCGGTGGAAATCCTTATTCGAACAACCTCTTCGCAACTCAACGATCGATCCTTTCTTCCCAAAGCGACAATTCTGAAATGCATTCACTCATCGAAACTATGCGTGCAAAATGGATGACATCAAACGATACAAATCGTTTAAACTACCTCGATCGTCTGATTGTTCTATCGGATAAAGCCTTTCAAATCTTTCGTTCTCAACATCCACCATCGTCGACATTCGACGCGCAATTTCACCAAGCATTGAATGCACTCCTATCACCTATACTCGAGATTTTATCGTATATAATGTCGGCTAATATTGAACTATCAGTTAAAATCAAACTTGTTCTATCAACATCGTTAGCATGGGTTATTAAACATGGACAGGGTAATTTTTGTAAGAAGAATTATAAATCCATATGTACGACATTTAAAAACGTTCTTCTCAATGGCCAATCGAACAATCGACAATTGGCGGTATGTTATCTCATCCTTCGTTTCTTTTTCTCAAATCCTTCCTGCCTTCAACATAGAAATTCAGCGTGAGTCTCATACTCTTACTCGAAAATTTCGTTCATCCTCAAATCATTCTCAATGAACTAATCGACGAGCAATTTCAATATTACAGTTACCGCATACAGTTAGAACTTCTCGCTATTGTTACAGCAACACTGATCAAGCATCGTCAACATCACTATGACAATATATCGAACATCTACAAACATTTACTCCCCATGTTGGTGTCGAACCGACGAGAACTTCGGCATGGTGCCATGGAATGCTTTACAGTGATATGTACATATTTCAATGCCTACAAACCATTGACATCAACCATGATTGAAACGAATCAATCAATTAAATTAGTTCTATCGTTGATCGATAAGTTGTCATACGATGCATCGAATGCTTTACGCTTTCGTCTACAACGTAACCTATTTCCATCGCTAACCGACGAAGGTAATATAACCCCTGGTCTAGTATGCGATTCAAGCACAATGAATGATCCCGATGCGAAGTTTATTGCACTTGCGAACAGTAATAATACAGTACGAACACCTCAGACAGCAAGTAGTCATGAGAGTTCATCTGCCAAAATGTCACCAACTAGCAGCAAACTGCTTCAATTAGCTATGCCATTTGTTACGAAGAAGACGAACACGCAAGAACTGGTAAGATTTTCTTGACAATGACAGAAATTAATATTGTCTGATATATTCAAACGAGGATGTCGGAGTTCCTATTTGAACTTGTTTCTGCGCTAAGAAAGCTTAGTGCACCTGGGCAAGCGTTTCATTTTATAAAAGCACATTGTTTGTTGCGTCGTTTCAAAAGTTCTCGTCAAGATTTTATCATGTGTTCGACAAAAATGTCTTATCTCAAGTGTAAAAGATCATATGTCAATATTCGAAATTTTCTCTTTCGCTGTACATTTACTTTTAATGAGTGTCTAGGAATCAGCTGCTAGACCGCTACAAGCATATGCTGATGAAATCCTATTCTTATGAAAATTCTTACAAACAACGAATTCTGTTATTCTACCAGAGAAGAAAGTAAACGCGTACTCAGTACGAACTTCTTCAGTTAACGATGACTGAGTCAATCAAAGTAATTGCAACCTTTGCTCGTGATAAAAACGAATTTGTTTACCGTCATAGACTAGAATTAAGCTGTAAATATACAGGTTATCTTTGTTTTAGTGTGGATGCATGCTCTTAAAAGGTTTTTATAGGTTTTCTGCATTTATTCAGCGAGTAGATGAGAAGAGAGGAAAAAAAACATTGTTACACAGAATTATACATACGTCTTCTATGGACGTTACCGGCGAAATTTGATATTCGTCGTGTTTTTCTCCTTTCTTTCATAATCGTATTGTTTTGTGGTTGAGTTTTGAATCAATAGTAGATGACGTAGATACTTACGAATTCTAAAAGATTTCGTTAGTTTTCTCGAGAATAATAAATCCGATTATGATATTAAAAGTTTATTCAAATCGAAACCCATTCGAGTTAAATATTCATGAAACTTGCTTCTTAATGAACAATCCATACAGTACAATCTATGTAACGCAGTTCATAAGCCTTCTACGAGCGACTTGTCAAACTAACTATGATAATCTGTCATCTGTCTTCGCCTCATTCGCCTGAAGATTTTGACAGGCAACTTATTTCTTTCATTTTGTTTCTTTGACAGGTAATGCGTAGTCGGGAAATACCGCCATTGAAACCATCCAACGCTGAATATGATTCTCATCGGTATGCCAATAATAACAATCAACATTACGAAGCATCGATCACTCGTAAGTAGTTCAATCTATTTCTTGCAACAATTCAAAAAGTGACTGAAGAAAACGTTGAAGACATCTCGGTAGTGTAGGAATAAGAAACAACAATACAAAAGTTTTTTCTTTCTTTCTTTCTTTCTTCTTCTTGTCTAGCTAGCCAAACATGTACTACAATAAGTCTTTTTTGAAACATACAAACAAATATCTCTGGTGATTGATTTTTATTTTTCTCTTTCGCTTTCTCTTATCAACAATAACAAAGTTTATTGAAAAAGAAACAAAAAAATTCCTTTTTCTCCGGTTTGAATCAATAGATTTTCGCGTTTATTAAACTTCTCTTTTCCTTCGATTATTTGGAAAACGATACGAATCATCTTAATCGCATATGAAATTAGTAGATTACTATCTTTTAGCGATAAAAGTAAATGGTGAACGTAGAGATACTAGTGCTAACCATACACATACAGGCAAAGTAGTGTCAAATGATCGGACGAACACTTTATTGACTACAAATGCAAATCGAAAAGAAATGATTACAGTTCATCGTCAAGGTTTGTGTTAATTTCCATTAACATCATTGTGACGTATTTTTCTTGAGATTAAGATAAATATTTCTTTTGTGACTGATCGTTCAAAGTGTGATTTGCTTGCATATTTAGAAACTATTCATAACAACAGTACACTACAATTTCGTCCGGTGATACCTCATCGTCTGTCGGGTAACCGAATGCCAACATCGCACAATCTTCTTGTAGCCTCACAAGTGCACAATCATTACGAAGAAAAGTATCTGACACGCCAACTCGATTCCGATCTCGACCGTGATGAAGGTATCGATAGTACCATTGGATCACGATCGTTATCGATCAATACCGTCGATGAGAACCAACATGAGGTAAAAAAAACAGTTCTGCCATAGGTTTCTTTACAAGAGACGAAAATTTAGAATGTTCAGTCCACGCCGAAAAAGCCGGTTCGATCTGTTCACAGTAGTTCCACGCGAAGAAAAGTAACTCGTCTATTCAGTACCAATAGTGATGTCGAATCACCCTCAACACACACACTAACACCAGAAACGAGCAATGAGAGTGGAGTGTACTCACAATCTGGACGCGACACTGATTATGATACAAATAGTGCAACAAGGTAGGATCGAGCAGAAGCGGAATTACAACTTTGTTTTTCCGGGGTTGTGTATAGATCATTGAGCAAAGATCAGTTATTTTCCACGAAGCCACGCCTTGCACGTTCTGGTTCGAAATCTCTTATTGACAGGTCGCAAGGACCGTTGACAAAACAATTATCAGGACAAAATCATGACCATCAACATTCAAACGAGAAGACCATACAACGTGGAAATAATCGATATGTTGAAGTTGTTGGACGTGGTTATAGCGATGAAAAAACGTCATCGAGACGTTTGTCAAACGACAGTATAGAAGATAAGCAACATGTGTCCGGAGCAAAATCTCGAGCAAAAATTATCAAAGGTAAATAGACAAGTTATTTCTTATGTGCCCTTGAAAAGCTTATATTTTGATAAACACAAAAGTATATGTACTCAATTGCTCATAATTCGTATCTTTATCTGCAGGCTCTGTCGTCAACAGTTCCTCAAATGCAAATATGAATATGGAGGATGGATCTCACGCCGAAGACGCCCATGATATAGGAGTGATCGGAAAAGGTACATAGAGATAACATTTGGAAAGCAGTTGGCTTGATCTCTTTGTATTTGTTCTAGCGGTACATATTCCATTACGTACAAAAACGGACACCGATATACTCCGAGTACAGAATAATAATATTATGAATAATTACATGAATGAACAGAGTGATCAGATCGATACAATGTCCGATGAGTTCGACAGTGATTCAAAAGAGAATGAAAATGTATGTGAGATTTTTCGTTTTCTGCTTGCATAATATCTCTTCAATAGATTGCGGACATGGGTCAATCATTGTCAGCATCGTTTCGTTTACGTGTTCAACAGAAAACTCAAGAAAAAATCGAGCAAAAGGCCCGTCGCCGACAAGCTCGTGAAAATCGTTCTCACGAAGACCAACTCAATGATCACGATGACCACGATATACCTATGTCATCCAATTCTACCAGTCGATATTCATCTCAACCTGATCTAACTGCAATTCTCAATGATATCCCAGTCAGTAATCGACGTCAAATTGATTCAAACATCACTTCTGTTTTACCCAATTTTCCATCTCAACAACGTTCGCGTGTTTTGAAAAATTCGTAAGAAAGTCTGAGTATGTTTTCTAAGCGTTTGCTATCGTGTGTTCTCTCATTTTAGTATGGCTCGTTCTCAAACATTCAACAATCGACGTGATATTTCCATGAACGAACAACGCTTTACTCTGAACCGCCCATTGTCCGAAGATCGATCTGTTGAACAAATAAAAAATCCTACAAGTACCTATCGAGAAGCGATGGAGTCAGTAGCCAATGACGATTGGGAACAAAAATGTGCTGGTCTCACACTACTTCAATTACTTCTTGCACAGCATCCTGACACAGTGACACAGAATCTACATCAAGTTGTTCTAGCTCTCATTCAAGAAGTCATTTTCTATTCATATGAAATTTTCTCACCAACTAATTGAATTTGTTTTGCTTTTCTAGGTGAAAAATCTTCGATCACAAGTTGCTCGTTTTGCCTTATCAACGTTTTGTGATATGTTCAAGTATTTGAAACGTAACATGGACATCGAACTTGACCTAGCTGTCAAAGCCTTAATACAAAAGAGTGCCGAGTGCAACGAATTCTTCCGATTAGATACTGAAAAGTGCCTTCGAACAATGGTGGATAATGTTACACTACAAAAAGCCTTACAAGCACTGATCGCCGCTGGTGCAACGTAAGTGTTCGGATTGAACTTTATCGAAACAGCTTGCACGCGAAATACTGTTGATTTTAGACATCGAAATCCAGCTGCAAGGAAAGCGTCAGCGAAATACATCTATTACGTTTGTGAAAAATTGGGTCCAACTAAAATTCTAAGTGGTACACGAGATATTACAGAACGTGTCTTACAAGTTGGCGCGACATTTGCAGCAGATGGACCGCCAGAGATCAGGCAAGTTGAAATCACTTCAATTTTTCGCTCAATTTTCAATTTAAACTCTAGATGGTACGGCAAGAAGATCTATCATATGTTAATGGCTTTCGAAACATTGGACGCATTGATGAAACAATATCTCACGCCAAGTGTCTATACAAACATGTGTGAAATTCTTGATAATATTCGAGTTAAGGTAAAGGAAGTGCCAGATTCCATTGAATGCTTTTCTATGTCGTTCGTAATTGGATAGGGAGGTATTGGTGAAACACCAGGTGAATCGGCAAGGAACAACGCTCGCCGCGCCCTATCGAACGACAAACTAAATTCCAACCCGTAAATATGATTCTGTTTTGAAAGATGATACATCTGATTTCGAGAAATTGATTTTTATAGGAGTTTTACCAGTCAGCTATCTGTAACACGTAAAGCGAATACAGCTGATCAAGCCGAGCAGGTTCGTGAATTAACGAAGCAAATGCGAAGTTCAGATTTTCGCGAACGTCTCAATGGCATTGAAGAATTCCAAAAATTATGCGAACTCGAAACCGAAACAGCAATTCAGTCTCTTGTACAAATCTTCGATGGATTTAATGAATGTCTGGCCGATATGAATTCCAAAGTTGTACTCAAAGCATTGAACACGATGCATCAACTCGTGCCGATCCTAAGTGATGCTTTGGCCAATGTCATCAACTCCACTCTACCGATCATTGCGCAGAACATCGCATCGAAAAATCGAGACATCTCACAGTGTGCATCGGATATCATTGACACTGCTATCGAATACATTGGTAAGTGAATACGAACGGAGAAAAAGTTTCTGATAAATATTTTCATAGATTGCGGAGTATTAGTTCAACCATTGTGTACATTATGTCAAAATAGCAATCTTCGTATTCGACCTGAACTTATTTTAAAATTAGCTGGTAAGTGGAAATATCTTATTTAATCGATTTGGTTATTTTCACAAACAAATTTGCTTTTATCATTTCATAGCTCTCGTGCCTCAATTATGTCAACGTAAACCCAAACAAGTCGAAATTCATCTATTGCCAACTTACTGGAAATTATTATCTCTACTTCGTGGTCAAAATTCGACGACAATCACATCGTCAGCTGGCGGTGCGAACAATCTGAACTCGTCCGTACATGTTATAACAACCGCTCTCTACACTGAACTTGGCACTACTTTGATTGACCGAGCTAGCTCAAGTTCATCAGTAACACCGAAAAATCTCCAGTTACTTCGTGAACTGTGCTCCAGCATCGACGCTGTGTAGTTTCTTTTGCTAAAACTTTGTTTTTCAGTTGTGATTTTACACCTACATATTATCGCCTAGACTTTCTTTATTTCTCGCATGTGTACTGATTTATTTATATGCACACAGCTCAAGCAATTATCTCTTTTTCTTCGTTTTATATAAGGACAAATCAACTCTATTTCAACCTATTAACGTTTCTTTATTTGCTGTGATGATTGTTATTCATTTCTTTTCTTCTCTGTTCTTCCGTGCACGTTCTTATTCTAAATTTTGTATAAAAATATATTGAACAAGAATAATTCATTCTATGGTTAAAATCGGACGAGCTTCTCTCATTCGGTCTTGTCAGACCGGATGATTTTTCACATAGAACTGGCAAACATCCCGCTTCATACGGTCCGATTTCAACTTTGAGACATTTTATCGTTTTGTTCAATCATAATTACTAATACTAAATATCCTCAATATGAATAAAATCAAGCAACTAAATTTCTTTACCTTGCCGATACGTGTAGAAATATGTTAATTATGTATTAAAAACATGCAAAGATAATTGGAAAAACGGAGTAAATGCTATCGTTAAACAGCAGTTTATTGTAAATGCACTTTTTAAGTGATTTACACGGTTGATTAAGTGTTGCTCCCGGCATGACATATGAGACATCATAATTGATCATGGATACCGTGGCGGTTGGATCTGGTAATAAATTTTCATTTGTTCTCTTAGGTAAATCGTTTGATTCAATTTTACTAGTACCTTTAATCAAAGGTAGCTGAAAATTTAGAGTCATACAAAAAAACTTCCACACATGGCAATATTTGAAGTATTTATACCTGAAAAATAATGTATGATATGTGCGTAAGTATATCAAGAGAAGCTGGCGTCATAATCAATTAAATATTTTCTCATTTTTCAATCTGTTAAAGACTCTTGGAAGTACTATGACGAAAAGTTGATTCAAAGAAATGTTAGTCTTGGGTGACCTTTAGAGATGATTAGGAAGGATGGGGTTGGATTTCGATTGATTAATGACAGGAATAGAATCACAAAATTCTTTCATAGAGCGTTTAGTTCAATTCGAATTCGATGTTTTGATGAATATTTTCAAGCGACGACTAAAGACATCTTTGAGAAATTTAATTCAAATTGTTTAAATTATCAAGATTTGAAACATTTATCACATGAATTGGACCGCATGGATTTAATTATTTTAATGAAATTGGACAATTAATGATTGAAGTATTTGATGGAAAACGAACGAGTTTTTCTTTTATTAGTGTTTATCTGTTACCCAGATCAACAAATTGGATCGGATCCGAGTATGGAATTACCCGACCTGAGTACAATTATTGAAGATGTATTAGCATCAAATGATGGAACTGCAGGTACTTCTATATATATTTTATCACCATTAGCTATGCATTCTGATGTTCAAAGTAAGGCTCGACAACATATTCTCAATTTATAAGCTAATTCGATTCTTCTTTGAAATCTTTGGAGAATGTTAATTATTCAGATCAAATTCTAGGTGAACGTCAAGGTTTATTTTCTATTTTTATCTTTACTGTTCCTGAGTTTTCACGTCCAGAAATGATAATTAATGAAACTGGTGTTCCAAAAATATAGTGGCTGTGGCAGATAATATGTCTTTAAATAGAAATAAGAATATCTGAAAAATCGATGCTCTAGAATTTCGTTCTGAACGTTTTCATCTACCTGTATAAACTTCAACGATTAAATTTTATCGTGGATTTGGAAGTGGACATTTTAGACGATGTCTTGGACAACATTTTATCAAAAAATTACATTGATTATTTCTTTCTGATCTTCTTACTCAAAAATGATTCAATTTTTTGATCGAATGACGAATGTCAACAATATCCAAAGATTTAGTTTACCTTTTATTTATATTCTTGGTGATTTTGGTATACTTGTGTAGTTATAAAATTTACGAGGTTCATATACAGTCGAGAATATCTATTTTTCTAATATAATTCGATAAAAAAAAACTAGAAAGGAAGAAAATGTGATGAGTAAGTGTATTTGTATAAAAGTGAATGATGCAATACTTGATAGGAAAATAAAAATGAGAAAGAAAAAAAACCGTGATCGAATGTTATCAATTGATGTGTGCAGGAATTCGATAAATTACTGAAACGAAAGAATCCCAAAAATTAAAATTTCATTATTTATTTGATCGTTTCGGTAAGATGGGCAATGACACATGTTTTATTCAAGTTGAAAATCTACTATTTCGTTTAACCGATATTCCAGTCGCTTCAGCACCTTCTCTATCAACCCAGACAGATATGACTTTTGAGAAACCGCGTAAATACGATGTTTTATTGGTAGGATACCGTAGAAGTATCGCTTTCATTTTCGTTAGAATTTTATGCGTATTTCATCGTATTTTCTAAAAATTTGTCTACCCAGGGATTCGAAAATCACATAAATGTCCTGTTTCACCGATTCCATCACCGTCTGTGCAGTGCCTCAAGGACTTGGTCCCAATCAAGAAAATCTAAATAAATATTATACTTATACACCAAACAAAATTTATTATCATAGAAAATAGATTAAAAACAAAAAGTAATGTGCTGTTTCATTTGTTAATTTACAGTGTTCATAATTGAAAAATGAACATTTTGTTTTAAAATTCAATATTCTCAATGATTATCTCTATAAGATAATGATGCTGTATGATATCCTGAAATTGATCCAGCTATTGTTCCAGCGGATCCGCCACCGATTGCTCTTAAACCTGTACTAAGTGCCATAACTGTTGTAGCACCAAAACAACCTCCTGCCATTCCTCCAGCCAAAGCGCCAACAATTCCACCTGCTAACTGACCAGCAGCTTTATCATCTGTAATAAATTTTGCAAAACCACCGGATACACCACCAACAGCACCACCAATAACAGCACCAATTGCTAATGGATTTGAATACATTGTTCCTTTAAGACGAGACAAATTGGAAAATAAGTCAAATGCTTTCTCTTTCTATCTTTTATAGTATCGTTATTAGTTATCATCAATTGGGTTTATTCCCTAAGAGCATTCTTTCACGAATAATTTTTGGATTGAATTCCCATTGTACAGTTTAAAAAAAGGCAGCACGTTTCAAGTTAATCTTATCATCTAATAGACAATTTCCCTTATTTTTTTCTCAAAAAATGAGAATTATGTTGTTTATAATTTGTATATAAATGGATTAGATCAAATAATATATTCACTCTGTGAATTAAATCTTTATTTGAAAAAAAAGATACATGAATCCATTGCAATTTGCAGCAGCAATTGGCGGTGTAATTGGTGGATCTGTTGGTGGAGTAATTGGTTGGATAACAGTCGTTAAAGAAATTAACAAAGAACTAGGACAAGGAACAGGTGGATTTACTGGTGGAACTGCTGGAGCCATTGGAGGATATTTTGCAGGCCATGCGGTTATGTCTAATCGTTTAGGAGCAATAGCAGGTATTACTGCTGGAATAGTAGCTGGTTGTGCTGCTGGATATACAGTTGCAGGAAAGGTTTATGATGGAATTAAACCAAAATAAACTGAAATTTTTGTTAAATAATAACGTCTTTCATAGGCTATCTTGTGTATGACGTTATGTAATCATGCGCTAATCTAGATCTGATATTCTATTACGTGTCGTCATATGTTTTCCCTGTGGCGTGTTACGTTTTAGAAAATATTTTTTCAACTTCATATAAACTTCATATTTATAAAAAATACTGATATAGTCGCCTTCTATCAATGTTAACCTAATACGCGAACGTCTTCCAGAAGATTTTCTTTTTACGAAGCGTGTCCGCGTAAAATGATACTTCGCTGATTAGTTCTTGAAATTTTTTGCGGCAAAAGCATATATAAAGTGTCTTATATACAGCTTTCAATACCGATTACGTATTCGACATTCATTTTGCTAGAAGCTGAACTTCTCTTTAAGAAAATACTTTTTAAACTTGTTGAAAAAGGTATTTTAGATAGTCTCAGCAGAAAATTTCTTCAAAATGTGTTGTTTTACATACCACCTGATGCAGAATTTCACTCTCTACAAATTCGCATATTTGATTTTATGTTCTAAAATCAAAGTCAATTCGTGAACTCAGTTGAAGTCCTCGGCTTGTTGTTTAAAACATAGACTTCTACATGAATGTATCGATCCCATTCTCATATGGAAATCTGCACAATTTTTGACATCGATATTAATTCATATCAATTCAGATAAACTTTTCCATAGTTCATCTCAGCATTGACAGAATCATGCTCTGTATCGAGTATCTATTTGGATAATAGTAAAAAAAGGATTCAATATATATATATATCAAAGAATAGATAGTCATCATCGATATGAAGCTTACACAACGGAGCTAGCACTATAGAACAGTGATTAAGTTAAAAACGTTTTTACTAAATAAGCTCCGCCCATATAAACTAGTTCATTCGATTCAGAATTGAGCTCTGCATCGAATGATGATATTTTTATGCACGGGACAAGTTTTAGGAAAGTTTCTACCTACATCTATGTTTTCCTCCTATAGATCTGATACAGGCGTGTACATCCATATCCTTCACTCCATCTGTTTCATTTATCATCGTGATAGATTCTTTTGTTCGATTTCCGCATCAACAAATTGAATTTCGTCTCTCGAGCGAAGGCAACGCTAATAAGATCTATTTATAATCCAAATGTAATTTTTGCTAAGTTTGCCCCCTAAATAAAAGTATCATCATTCGATGCAGAATGAAATTCTGAGCCGAGTAGACTGGTTGTTATGGACAAGGCTCATTTAGTAAGAAAGTTTTCAATTAAAGTTTTGTTTCATTGTACTAACTTCAAATCGACATTTTTCTCATCTCATACCGATCCGAACACACGGACACGACTGGCTATGAGGTAAAATACAACATTTTTTCTTTGTTCATGTTTGCCTGAGTTCAAATGAAACGCGATTGAAGAATGTACCTTGAAAATTAGGATTCGTATGAGAAGCTTGAAGAAATGACGATAGTAATTTTTGATCTGTCTCAAAATGTAAATATAATCGATTCATTTCACACCAAAGACTTTCAGGTTTTTCCGATAAATTCTCGTTTAGCTCGAAATCAGTATTAGATTGGATATTAAGTAAATTAATTGAACGAATTAAAAGTATATGGAAGAGAAAACATTTGTACAAGAACATAGACATGTTCGAAACCTAATCAAGTGATTCAATAACTAATAAAATCATTTGAGAACAGTTAGATTTTAACACCATTCGTCTTTGAATGCTTTTTCATGTGGGAAGTAACGTAAAGCAAATCGTTTGTAAAGGCTACAAAATTTTAATAGCATACAATCAATTCTTTGATTGAGGTTAAGAAAAAAACTAAATAACATTGACCATAAATAATTTATCCCAGATACGCAGAAAAAGTTCATTAGACATGTCTTCGAATTTCATTTCTATCAGACCGATATGATACGAATCGAACAGTGAATACAATTTATGATACTTATTCACCA
Organism: Adineta ricciae; assembly: GCA_905250025.1. NCBI lineage: Eukaryota > Metazoa > Rotifera > Eurotatoria > Adinetida > Adinetidae > Adineta > Adineta ricciae. The sequence continues at coordinate 254,336 of CAJNOJ010000090.1, forward strand.
ATGAACTTAGAGATGTCTATGGGTAAAATAAAACGCACACTATGTAAGAGATGGGTGCAGTCTGCTCCGGTCTATTTTTGACGACAAAATCGATAAACGTCCGGATTTCATCCTCGTCCATTTGCGTTTTATTCGAGTTATGGCTTCATTCATTGACAAGCAAAGAGTAAAACACATCAATAAAGTCATATGTGAGATTCAGTTGCACACATCTCGATTCCTGATAAGAATTTATTTTAATTTTGTCAATGCATCTGTATATAAATCAAATAGACAATGAACCGAACTGGAACGTTTGGCAATTGTAGCCGCGGTTTCATTTAGTTTATTTTCAATATTTACATTTATGAATGGATGCATAAGAAGCAGTTGAATGACTTCTCGATTGCTTCGTTGCGATGCAGCTAAATGTAATGCTGTTTGTCCACCATTTGTCTGACTATTTATATCGATACCATTTTGTAATAATAGAGAAGCTATTTCATAATTATTCCAAAAGGCGGCACAGTGCAATGCGGTCCATTTATCGTCCGTAACTGCGTGGATATCTGCACCTGATTCAAGTAGATATTCACAGATTTTCAACTGATTTCCGTTCGCTGAGCGGTGCAATGCGGTGTAACCATCCGAATCTCGTGCATTGAGTAATGATCGGTCACGAGTGATGTATTGTTGAACACGCGCGAGATCACCATCTTCAACGGCGGTCAGTAAACCTTTGACAGGATCACGACGAATGTCTTTTTTTGTCCAGTGTTCGACGTCATTTTCATCTTTCTCCCAATAACTTTGCCATTTGGATGGCTCGCCATTTTTCTTCTCGATAATTTCATCAAAAACCGTGGTGCTTAACTTGTTTATATACTCCAATCGTTCGCCATCGTCCATACCTAGAATAAACATAGATTTTATCAAAAACAAATTGATCAATAAAACAGGTTTTGGTACATACCTTCCATTTCCTTTTGTAGTTGATTTTCCGCATCTTGCCGCTGTTGATCATTAGACATCTTGAAAAATGTAAACAAATCAATACAAAGGCGCGTAGCGCATAAAAGCTCAAATACCAAAATTCGACTTTATGTCATGTTGGACCGAATCCACATCAGTCACTTTGAAAACCAATGGGAACAAATGATGTGATGTATCTTACTATTCGACGTTGACAAGAAAGAGTTAAATATGGACTTTGAGCTGATTGGTCCGATAAGAAAACGATAGCGTTACAATTGCAAATACTGATGATGGATGATGAGATAATTTTCCCATTTTTCTCCTCAAGATCAATGAATAGAAATGAATTCGAAAGAAAAACAGACGGCCCGAAAGAGGCTAGGAAAAGCAAAATGATGAAGATGTTACTTCTGGAAAATAGAATTCGATATTTGAAAATCTGAAAATGATTAAAGTCACTTATCTGTAGGTAAATCTCATAATATAATTGAATATTCCAAAAAATGGTTTTGTTGGGGGTACTTTTTCAGTAAAAATTCCGAAAAGAACAGACTTGAGATGATAGGTACATACCATGTTTCACTCGGCTCGTTTCTCCCTAGAGTGAACATCTACACATTCACTCAAAGTATCAGGAGAGTTAAGTAGTGCATGCTCTTTCTCTCACAGGACCAAAACAATTAATAAATCTCAAGCATAACATCTAAAGAGTCAAGCTAACCAGTGTATATCAGAAGAATTTTAACTCGACTCGTTTCCAAATCGCTGCACTCGTTTTATCGTCAGTTGTTGAATCTTTAGTATGTTGTTATATAAATATATCTATCTATTACTAAACGTATAACTCCTTTAAGAGCCTTTTAAGACACGGCTTGATGCAGCATCCTTAAATCGATAATCTCAAGTAAATATGCACCAGACCAAAGTGCCTCGAAAACATTGTAATATGGTATGGATAACTAATTTCCATCTATTAGTCGTTTCACGAGGGTAACTATCGCGTTACGTGTGTTTGTATAAAAACATACCGAGGCGGATAATAGGTAGTACGCTTTCTTTGCTCACGATGTGAGATTATGTCGACTTCATCTCTCTATATTAACAAAAACCAATTAGTTCCGTTTGAATTATTTCGGTAAACATCAGATTTTCTTTTCTTTTAATGAAATAGACACATGCTTGTCTGTTGCTTTGTATATATATATATATATATGTATATAAATATGAATAATGACAATAACCAACAACATTTAATTGCGAATGAATAAGAACATCGAATATGTTTATCAAAAAGAAAACAAACAAAAAGCAAATTTAGATTTGTACAATAATTAATAAGCAAGAAAATCATAAGATGAATTTAAAATACAACAGGTGTTAAAGATCCACCGGTGAACAAAGAAAACATGACAACGGACGGCTTCTTTTCTATTGAGAAAATGCTCCGATAGAAATCTCCATGGTTCATCTGACACAGAGAGAACAATAACAGCAGAGAGAAGAAGTTTCCTATTGTCATTAGAAAATTACACATCCTTCACAGCACCCGGGTGTGGATGAATTTGGACTTGTTGTGTCTGATCGATGCGGTGACGTTGCATTCTGGGAGTGATCAGCTGTTCGCTCTTGATTCGTGTCATGTTTATGTTTACGTTTTTGATCGCCATTGGTTGATTCAGGAAGATTCTCACGTGGAACAAGATGCATCACAGTTGTTTTGCCTTGCTGAAGACGAAGTGCGCCTAATGTGACATTACCATGAAGAAATCGTCCTTGATAGATTAATCTTAATACTTCGTAACGATCAACTCTTTGTTCATTTCCCCAATCTAATTCAAAGCAACGAAGAGAAAACAAATCTTAAGACATCAATGCGTACCTTCGGGCCAGTTTTCAAACACATATTTAGCTACATCAGATGCAGTTGTTGTTGGTCGAAATTGAAACTCAGCTGTTCTGCCACTAACAAGAATTAATTTGAGATTGATCTAAATGATGAGAAGATAAGATTCAGTTAAAGTCGTTCATTTGTTTTTCTTACGATATCGGACGGTGAGGATTTCGATCCCATTGATAAGCGAAACAGATCGTCACATCACGTCTGATAAAATATTCATTTTATCGAATGAGGATGAGAAACAAACAATAAACATCATAGGGTATATAATTGAATATTTAGTGATGTCGCTACTGTCGACAGAAGTGAGAAAAAGAATTGAATGAACTTAAATATCGATCAATGTCGTTTTAATTTTAATTTTAATCGGAATATTTCGAAAAATAAAAATTCGAACTTATAATTGATCGAACAAATGCACCAATCAGAAAAAAAGAGATTTCAATTACTTGAAATCAATGGAATGCAAGTGAATCTCTCATTACTTAAGCATTGACTGCTATTTGTTCTATGATGAAATTAACACAAAAGACCATATTTCAATGCTTTGATAAGTCTCAAAAACAATCACCAATAGTTATAAATGAAAAAGATGATGGTATGATAAAAAAAAACATTTGAAAATGAACTTACTTAAGTCAGTACAGGCTATTCGAAATTAGTTTCACCTTTGACGCTCTCCCTACAATCGAAAAGAAAACATTTACTTTTCTTTTTCTACCAGATATAATCGAATGTGATGTGGAACTTGAACCGTCGTTGTCAATCGAGCAACCAGAAAGTCAAACCGACTTTCTTCTACCTGTACACGTACGTCAAGACGATACATCATCACAAGATGAGATCATACCTTTAATCAGTCGATGGAAAGTGGAAGAAGTGGATGATGATGATAGTATCTCATTGCATCATTCCAATGATTTTTATCGGATATGTCCTTTCAACAATCCAGATCAGATCGCATCTCCAAGAGTTCAAGTATAGAATTCGAGTTGTAAGACTTTTAGTTAAATCAGTTTTTTTAAAGTTTAAGCATATTCCATCGCGTGATCGTCAGATGGAATTGTTTCAACAGTACACTAATGATGAATTGAGTTCATACGCTCAATCGACTATTGATTGGCAAACAATGTTTCAATACTTGCAAGACTATCGAACGAAAGCAATCGAGCAAAGTAAATCATCCCGTTTTCATTTTATCAAACATATTGTTTTTTGTAGATCAATACGAACAGTTACCTTGGACAGAAGTATATCGAGCGCGACATACGAAAACTTATCTTGGTAGCCACACGAAGCAGATCAGGCGTTTAAATGAATGGTTTAAACATTGGACAAAGAAATTGCACAACGAAAAACCAAAGAAAATCACATGCAAAGGACGAAAACGTACTAGAGGTTATGAGGATAATTCAGATGAGGATTTCATAGACGAATCGAGTAAGTCAAAATTATAATCATAATCGATCAAATGAACTGTAATTCTTATTCGTTATTATTATCATTTAGATATGATATATTATAATCGTTGTCGATCAAAGCAGGAACATCCACAGTTGATTTTTATACACGGTTGCGGGACAACATCGCTTGTACATGCACTTGCAGAAGAACATCATTTTAAAGTAGAAATTTCGCCTTTCAAAGACACTTTTCGATGAAGCGATAAACCATTTCAGGTGACTGAGATCAATGGAACACAATCTCGCGCACGTGCACCGCTACTTAAACAACTCGAACAAGTGACTAGTCATCATTACTTGTCACTAAAACGTTGTGCGTCCGATACGATTTTACCATCAGGTAAAAAGCATTGATTTCAACTACTTTATGACTTTTGTTCGGTAATCAGAGGATCCTATGAAACTCAATACATCTTTGCCAGTAAAGAAAAAAGCAAAGAATGAGCGCGGCACGATCATGTCATTTTTCAATAGCAAGAAAACTGATGAACATAAAGAAACCAATACTCGACGTCGGTCAGATTCAACGAACAAAGCCAATACAGTGACAACTAGACGGACCAAGAAGCAAGAAGAAGAAAAACAGCAACGACCACCTGTGCCTACGGATCCATCTTTACTTTCATCAGTGCATGTGGAAAAGTCTTCTCTGATTCTTTTTGATGAAGTTTGTCAATCTCAAAACAAATTAAACATTTCGACTGTCGTCGTTTTTCTTATAGATTGAAACATTAACAGCAGATGACAATTTTTGGTCATGTTTAAAGAAGTTACTCGAAACGGCAAAGAAACCGATCATATTAACATCGAATAGTCGAAGTAATCCTGAAGATGTTATATTTAATCTTTCTAAAATAGGAGATTATGAAATGATTCATCTCGAACCCAGCGAACCAGTACGTTGATTTTGTTTTCATACTTTTCATAAATTTGTTTTCTTATAGGAACTTGTTTTCTGTTTTCTTCGGCTGATACTCTTAGTTGAAACGCTCGAAATACCTGTACTCAATGATCTGGTAGCTCTTTTTCAATCATGCTCTTGTGACTTACGTCAAAGTCTATTAACATTGCAATTTCTCGCACAATCGTCGTCGATAGCTTGTACAGATCACATATCAACTGAACGGACCGAGGAGAAATCGAAATTGCAGTCTTCACGCCTTTTTGATACAATGTATTACTCTTATCTTGCTGAGCAATGGGATGAATCCATTCTTAAAGCCCCCTTTGACGATCTGACGAGAAAATATACATGTGAATATGAACAATCTCGTCTTTTATTAGTTAATCACTGTAAGAATGACTCGAAAAGGTAAATAAGTGTTACACATTCTACGAACGAGATTTTTATCAATTAACCATTTAGAATCGAATTATATGATACATTCAAAATGTTCATGCAAGAACAAAATACGGAGAATCTTATCAATCGGTCAGCTTTTTATCTAGATTACCGACCATATATTAGACAAATGTGTCAAAATGAGCAAACACGAGCTGCTGAATCGACTTCCACTCGACGGTATAAACGAAACTTTTTAGTATTTACCAACTAGTCTACGTTTCTCTCTCATTTAGCCTTCGACATTGTCTCAGTTTTCGCGGTTGTTCATTACAATGGTCGGATTTTGCAACTCTCTCGAGCGGTCTCGATTGAAACACTTCTTCTTTTCTCTCTTTTTTTTACAACGTTTACTATCAATGTGTGCATTTTGTTCCTTAATACGAGATTATATATTTTTTTGCTGTCTCTAAAATAATAACAGTGTCAGATAGATTGTCTGGTTCCATTTGTGAGCAGAAAGTCCTGATATATCTATATGATAGACCACGATAAAAACAATGCTCTCTATCTTTTTCTAGATTGATTAACCAATCATGGCGTTCTTCCCTGGTAAGTTCAATCCGTAGGATGATTTGCAGACTTAAACTGGGTATTTTTAGGAGCTGGTAAAGATCAGATGCGCGCTGATCAACTCATGAAACGACGTCAACAAGAACACGAACAGATTGAAATCAAGAAGAAAAAGATCGAAGAAGAAAATCGTATGCAAGCCATCGAGGAGAAATTCAAAGCGCATTATGATGCTGTTGAACAGATGCTGAAAACGGATACGGTTGGTCTGGTATCCTTAGATGAAATGAAGAAGAAGCAGGAAGAGATTATCAACGCGCGTGAACAACAGTTGGCACGTGAAAGAGAAGCTAAACTTGGCGATTCAATGAAAAACAAACAAAACAATCAGAAAAATGCTGGAGCGCATCAGCGACCGAGTAAACTATCATTTGCTGATGAATGGGACGAAGAAGAAGAAGAAGAAGATGTTGAAGAAGACAAGAAGCCTCAGCCAGTTAAGAATGAGGAAGTAGGTTATGCTGTTACTTTCGAGTGAAATCTCGACTGATTCGTTTGTTGTTCATAGTCTGTGACTACCGATGATCACTCAGAGAAGTCGAATGATGTTCCAACAAATGAATATGCGGATAGTAATGATAGTACATCTCAATCCGGGCTGACAAATATTGAACTTGATCAGCTGGTTGCTGCAACGAACAAGAAACGTCTTGGTAAAAATCCAGGTAAAAGTCAAACATCGAAACGATAACCTATTATATTGCTTTATCTTTTCAGATGTTGATACAAGTTTCTTACCTGATAGAGATCGCGAAGAAGAAGAACGAATTCTACGCGAAAAGCTTCGTCAAGAATGGGTTGATAAACAGCAAAAGTTGAAAAATGAAGAAGTCGATCTTGTCTTCAGTTACTGGGATGGTTCAGGACATCGCCGTTCGGTACGAATTAAGAAGCGTATGACAATACAAATGTTTCTCTCGAAAGCATTGGAAATCCTTCGAAAAGAAAATATGTTTAATGAACTAAAATCAGCGTCAGTCGATCAATTGATATTCGTTAAAGACGATGTCATTCTTCCGCATCATTATTCATTCTACGATTTTATCGTCACACGTGCGCGCGGCCGAACAGGTCTTCTGTTTACTTTCACAGAATCACTGAAGCTTAATACGATCATTGAAGTACCAGCATCGGCGACAACAACGACAGATATGAACTCAGGTGATTCACCTTCATCGTCAGGCGCGAACGATAATCAACCTGGAGGATCATCAGCTCATGCCGGAAAGATTTGTTTACGTTCGTGGTATGAGCGAAATAAGCATATCTTTCCAGCATGCCGTTGGGAACCATACGATCCGGAAAAACGTTGGAATACGCATGAGCCAGTGAAAAATCGTTTTTGTTTGAAATAATTTGACGTTCTTTTCTGTATAAATATCGAAACTTTATTTTGTGTTAATATAGAGACTAAGAGAGAAACGAAATTCTTCTCGCTTTCTTCTATAACGTTTTTTATCTTTCATTTGTTTTATTTATTTCGATGTCTAACGATCTTCTTTATCTTCTGATTGCATTCGTTTGTTGCATAACAATGAGTACGGCGAATACAACAGCAACAACGCCTATCGTTGTTAACACGTGGCCGTTTGTAAATGCAACTCGAAATGCGTTTAACAAATTGAAAATCCCAGGTGCGACATGTCTCGATGCAGTCGAAGTCGGTTGTCGAACATGTGAAGATGAACAGTGTGATGGAAGCGTCGGATGGGGAAATCATCCAGGAGAAGATGGAGAAACAACATTGGATGCATTAATTATGGATGGACGCACAATGAGTGTTGGTGCTGTCGCCAAGTATATCTTAAGTTTTGAATAAAGTTGTCCTTTTGTCCGGGGAAGAGGGAGAGAGAGAGAGAGAAAAGACATCTTGTAGTGTAGATTCCGAGGTATAATTGATTTTTCAATAACATGGTGATCTGAATTTGGTTTGTTTATCGTTTTAGTTTACATCGTATCAAAAATGCTGTTGGTGTTGCTCGTGCAGTTTTAGAATATTCCAGTCATTCGTTTTTAGTCGGAGAAAGTGCGACGAAATTTGCAATTGAAATGGGTTTCAAAGAAGAAGACCTTCACAGTAACGCATCGATCGATATTTGGAACAAATGGAAAAATGCAAATTGTCAGCCTAACTTTCGACGTAATGTCAAACCAGACCCGACAACAAGTTGCGGACCGTACAAACCTCAATCAAACGATGGTACTCGTTAGTTTTGATTTCTGTTCGTAGATTCTTTTCTTCTCTCATAGACGGAAACAAATCACCATCACATCATCAATTACCAACTCGCGAACATGATACGATCGGCATGATTGCGTTAGATTTCGAGGCTAATATGGCAGCTGGCACTTCAACCAACGGTCTTCAGTATAAAATTCCTGGTCGTGTCGGTGACTCACCTATCATAGGAAGTGGTGCTTATGTTGATAATGAAATTGGCGGTGCGTGTGCAACAGGCGACGGTGACGTGATGCAACGTTTTGTTCCTTCCTACCATGCCGTTCAACTGATGCGCCAGGGAACGTCGCCTGACGAAGCATGTCTAGACGCTGTCAAACGTATTGCCAAATATTATCCCAGTTACACGGGTGCTGTCTTAGCATTGCGCAAAGATGGCAGATACGGTGCAGCGTGCCACGGCATGGACGCATTTCCATTTTCTGTGATGCAACAAGGTTGGACTGATCCGAAAATATTTCAAATTCCTTGTTATAAACCATAAATGAGAATTTTCTTCTCTCTCTTTTTTTTTGCATTTACTTCTTCATGATAAACATATACCGTAATTTATGTTCTTACATCGCTAATTGATTCCAGATAGATAAAATAAATGACTATCATTCAACGTTCTCTGAATCTATGTAGTCAATGTTACATGAAATTGCCCACTCGTCACATAAATATAAATATTATCAATCCAAGAAAGAAACCAGTACCAACAGTCAGTTTTGTTGGTGAACGTTCCTACCTTTATCCATCTGTTTACTGTTGGGGATACATTGGTACAGGTGCATTAGGTGTTTTTGATTTTGTTAATAAACGTCCTGACCCCAAACATACGGATACGAAACAACAGACTCGTCTGCGTCGTTCAATTCCATACCGACATCCATTTTCCTATGAACATCGAATCAAAATTAGTCGGATCGCATGCGGAAATGGCTTCACATTATTCTCGTCGAATACTTTAAAATATGATAAATTGTGGGCTTGCGGTCTGAATACCGATAGTCAATTGACATACTTCAAAGATCGTAATCATCCGAAAGGTTTTGGTGATTATATTATCGTGCCAAAAGTCATCCATCTACCAATGAAGCACCCACGTTCGACACGAATTATACAGGTAGCGGCTGGTAGAGCACATTCAGTGGTCTTAACTGATAATTCTGGTTAGTTTGATTAGAAAAAAAAGTTATCTTTATCATTGTTCATTGTGCAGGTCTGTTCTCATTTGGCAATAATGCGTTCGGTCAGTGTGCTCGTCAAGTTGTTCCTGATGAGATCTATAAAAATAATATGTTAATTCATTCATTCAATCTTGATTTAAATGACGTCGATGATAAAGTAACTGAAATTGTTTGTGGGCAAGATCATACATTATTTCTTACAGAAAAAGGCCGAGTCTATTCTTGTGGATTAAATACAGATGGACAGTTAGGCGTCGGCCATTATGAATGTGTCGCACGACCAGAACGAGTCCGTGGTGATATTGAACACGAACATATTGTTCAGCTTGCCTCGAAAGGTGACTGTGTGTTAGCTTTGAATAAGTCTGGTGACGTGTTCGGTTGGGGTAACAATGAATACCGTCAATTGGGAATTATGAATGATCCTATTGATTCGCCTGCTTCCTTACAATGTGCGCAGCCACGTCGTCTTCGTTTTCGAAATGGTTCATCATTAACAAATATGAAGTGTGTTGCTGCTGGTGGCTCTCTATGTTCAGCTGTCGATCAACAAGGTCAGTTATATATGTGGGGCTTTGGCTTGCTTGGCTTCGGTCCTAAACATACAACGATCGATATTCCACAAGCAATGCCAATGGAATTATTCGGACAAAACGAATTCAATCAAGATGTTAAAATTGACCATGTAACTAGTGGTCTAATGAGCACGGCGGCAATTACAACTAATGGTGAATTATTTATGTGGGGAAAGAATCGCTACGGCGCATTAGGTGTTGAGTTCGATGAAGATGCACCTATGCCTATGCGTGTTTTTGTACCTGCACGCGTACGCTCAGTTGCACTTGGACCTGACCATACATTCGCTCTATGTAAAGGATATGTATAGATATTAATAAACGAACATTTTCTCGAATCAATTTGCATATAACATCTAGTTGTTAAGTACGATTACTTCGAGTCTGAGCCAATGTTAAATTACTTATTAGACCGATCAAATGACAAAGAACTTCACGTTCGGAAACGTAAAACACTGTTTCAATCAAGAATAGTTATTGTCTAAGGTAGACAAAGCGCTTTTGTGAAGACATCGAAAAAAAGTATTATTCGATATTAAGAAAGGAGATCGAGTCATGCAATTCCATAGGTGTATTGTTTTGTTTATTTATGTTCTCGATCAGGTGCAAACACGGAACTTAAATCGTTGATTAATCAGTACATTTCTTAGATAAGAATCTTCTCCATTCATAAACAACACTGTGTGCAATTCGCTTCATGAACTTTGTATCTACAAACACATGTTATGTCAGTATTTCGGAAGCCGAATGTCAACGGATACAGATTCTAATGTTTCCTATTGTTTTATCATAATCGATCTAATAATATAAATGAAAATCAATATGCCGTAAATTATTCTTCTCGGCCCGGCGAAGTCTCTTAATAGCTCTCTGAGCGAAAAGTCATAAAAACCACACCGGATACCTCATTCATTGTCTGTACACTGATTCGTGGTAGGCGTTTCAAATGTCGATTAAGATGAATGTATCACAAACGAACAAGTGTAAGCTCGAGGATTTCTTTTGAATGAATATTCAAGAGCAACTGTGTGAAGCTATTATCTTAATTCATGTATTTCATCATTCTATCCATGTTTTTTTTCCATATCAGTATGACATAGGGTGGGAACAAAGCTGCAGAATATTTTCAAGATGTTTTCGTACTTTTCTGACGTTTTTTTTTGACGGAAAGAAAGCAGAAAATGTCAAATTTTCCTTCAAATTCTTTGTGGTCGCTGAACATCAGTGAAAGTATTGCAACAAAGATAGAAATCTTCAATGCATTTTCTATACCGTATGCCGATCATAATGTTATTAGAGGTTTTTCTCTTCATCAACACATCTCCTTCATTCTTTCCTTTTTTCTTCTCTTTGTCGCATTTTCTTTTTCACACTTGTTCTACCCACATCTGAGCTGTAACAGAAGAAGGAAACAGGAGAGGACTGCATTGTTGTAGTCTCCATATAGTTTTTCTTCGTGTTGTAGTATATAAATGTTTGCACTTGCTTCTTTTCACGCTTTTCTTCATCTTCTTTAGATATCGAACTGTTTCTCTTTATTGAATATAAATGATATCCTCATCAATTCATATTCGTTGTCTTTTATTATTCTTTATCCTTTTGCAATCTGTTTCACTTTACAAAATCTATGCAGACGATCAGCAGGTACATCGATCATACTCAAAATACCGCCATTTGACTATTTGTCTCTTCTAGCATCCAGATTCAAAAGACTCGTCTTTCAAAGACGAAACCAACCCATTAATACAACATGAAAGTTTCGAAGATGAAGATAATATTAGAGACGACACAGACAATTGGCAGCTGAAATCAAAACGTTCAATATCATCAAATGGACTTCGACAAACGCCACAACGTCAGAACAGTCGGCCACATTGGAATCCTTTGGTAGCTGCGTATAAGCGTTGCGGTGAATTAACTTCGCGTATCGAACGCGAGTCATGTTTCAAAGAAGCTGTGCAAATGCTCTTTGTATATAAACTAAGAAAATAATAAAAGAATAATACTCCTTAAAGACAACATGATAATAGGAGATCGTTCGTTTTCTTCCCGATGATGCGAATCATTGATGTATATTTAGAATGTGCAAACTCCGTGACAAGATTAACTATTTGTCGGAAGAGAAAAAGATCAGTCGAAAATGATTTTTATGTCTGTGGTGTTCGATTTTTCCCATTGTTGTGATGTTTCGTCAAATAAAGAAAACGACAGATGAGTGACCAATAATTTCAAGTCAATTTCCTTTTACATGATTTTTATCGATACTCTAAAACATCCGAGCATCTGTTTCCTTCATTGAATTGAGAATAACAGAAATCTTCAAACATCGACATCATGCTTCCGCATTCAGATTTCTTCCGTTCAACGATGTTCTTGAATTAAATGAACCAAAACTGACATTCCATATTTATCATTTTCCTTTGTTTCATACGTGTTGACTGCCGAAACAATTCATATTTTCGTTCACACTAGTAATATTTGAATTAATTATGCTATTCTGCTATACTTATCTGTGAGAAAAGTGTCATATGATTTCATTGATTAACACTCGTCCAAGAAAAGCTATTGTAGAACTTCACACTTACTAGAAATCAGAATTCACACGTGGCAAAACGCAAGTTCTTTAAAGTTTAATTGAGTATAGACAACTTATATTGTACTTGGTGTTTTCAAGTGTGAAGACAGTATAGAATTGGTAAAAAAGAAATGAATTTCCGTATTTTATGGAATGTTGTCAGAATAATGTTTTTCTGCACCAAAGCAAAAACTCCATTAGAAATTCTTATGTAGTTGGGAAAATAGGACGCCTACCCGTTTATATCTAAATAGCTATTTTAAAAGTCGATCTGATGTCGTCATCATAGAAAAACGTGTATGCAGCAAAATGATATACTGCAAAGAACATTAATTAGCAATCTTTTTCATATTACACTTGATAATAGGACGGAAATACGAAGGCTCAGGTGTGCCAACATGACATACAAATATTGACAATCAGGAGGAACAGTTAATATGTGTTTTGGTTTTTACTCGTAGGTCGTTTCGTTCCGGTGTGAGAATGTTATTGTCATGAACCTCCTAATCAAACACCTTAAAAATAACCTGATATTTTCACGACTTTACATTCTGATAGTTATTCTAGTTAAAGGCACATCAATTCATGCATTTACTTGAGAAAATAAGAAATTAAAAAGAAGCAACGTTGTCTATATTGGAATTTATCCACTTTCATCCGTATAGGAACAGCACTAACATAATACTGAAGGAATGATCGAAGTTGCATGTACTTATCATTTCTTCGATCGTAGTGATTTCATGCTCCAGACTTTGAGAGTACAATTCGGTAGTTTCTTTTGTCTTGTAAGGCTTGCTCCAGAGCATTCTCGAATTAGGCACTTGTTTTGCTTTAGGCTGTAGTGACCCGATTCGTATATTTTAAGCTAAAGAAAGTATGCGATTGTCAGACTGATTGGTCTATTAGATATGAAACTCAAACATCTAACAAAAAGATCAACATAACTAAGAGAATTCGTAAGCTTGTGGTTTATGTGCACCAGCGCATGCTTGTAATAAATCGATGATATGTTCTTCTGATAGTTCTTCGAGAGTATTAGCATAAATTTGTATATGATAACCATGAAAAAAACGTTCGAAATCCGATCGTTGAGTTGAAGCGCGTGCAGCACGTAATGTTGGCTAATCAAAACAGATATTCAATCATTCAGAAATAACTGCATGTGATACTCGTCTTACTACGTTTGCTCCGACATAATTGATGTACACGAATTTAGCACGATGACTTCCATATTCATCAACTGCTCGAACACGAACCACACCTACGTAGATTTGATTGTCATGAAGTTTCCGCTTCATTTCGTTCAGACCGCCTGAGCCTTTACCACGTAATACGATTTCACCTTTATCACCATATGTCAACAGGACCCTTGACAGAAACAAGAATAGAGGTAATTTCTCGAAAAAATAATTAAATCGATCCGATACCAATTTGTATTTGACGCGTCGTTTCTAACATCTTGCCAAGCTTCTTGAAGATCTTCACCGCTCAAATCGATGGTACGTTTTAATGCTGCCATGAACAATCTATTCAATATACAGCATGTGCCAGTAAACAATATCAATGTCGGTTATTTAGTTCGATGGATGAATCATCGTAGATATCGCGAACAGTAGGCTATAAGAGTAGAGTAAGCTAGTATGCATCCTGTTACATCCAAAATAGATAACCTTTTTCCTTATTTGGCATGAAGAGGCGTTGCTGGATAGACGGAAAGAAAGTATATAGAACAGAAAGGAGAAGCCAACTATATCAACAGATTCCGATTGATATGATTATTGTTGGCAATGATGATCGTCTTGATAGTTGATTATAGTAGTTATTCAAGTAAAATAAAAACAAAATTTATCTACATAAACATATGAACAGGTGCTGACAATTGTGTTCTTCTCATCCCTGACATTCGGAAATCTTTGATATGCAAGAAGAGTTTTGACGAAGAATAACATCTTTTCTACTTTATTTCTATATGCAAAAAACATTCTGTTATCAGTCAGTTGAAACTTGGTATTTCGCAGCACCGGGATAACGCGATTGAAACTTCGCATAGCCACTTTTGGAAAAAAGACATTTCAAATGAATAAATTGTGAATCATTTTCATCGACAGTCATCGACTCGATGGAACATATGTTCCCATCCGCGAGTGTTTGATAAAGTTGTCCTCCTTGTAGCACACGGTATTGACATGAAACACGTTCACTAGCAACCATTAGTTTGTTTTGTATTGTTTCGATAAGCCGATCAAGACCTTGGCCAGTGTTGCACGAAACAAATAATCCGCTGTTCTTTTCTGAATTGAATTGCTCTGACGAAGTAACTTCTTTTTCTAATAGGTCAGATTTATTAAAAACAGTTATCATCGATTGCATCTTCGCTGGAGAAACATTGAGTTCGTTTAATGTTTGTATAACAATCTTTCGTTGCACTAGATAATCTGGATGGCTAATATCGCAAACATGAACTAATAAATGAGCATCAATGGCATCATTTAATGTCGCACGAAAAGCTTCGATCAATGTCGTCGGAATATCAGCTATATGAACAAGAAAAAGTTTCATTGATCGATATTCAATTTATCATAACTTATTCTTACCAATAAAGCCAACCGTATCCACATAGAGAACATTTAAAGCATTAGAAAGAGTACCAGCATGAGTTGTGACATCTAGATGATAAGTGAATATGACCTGAAGATGTATTTTCTTTTTGTGATTGTTGTACCTAATGTAGCAAATAATTGATTTTTTGGCTGTAAGGACGCATCTTTCGATAAAGCTTTGATCAATGATGTTTTACCAGCATTTGTATATCCAACAACTGCAACAGTAGGAATATCCATCGATACGCGTCGACGTTTGATCAGTTTTCGATGTTCTTCAAGTTTCATCACTTCAGCACGAAGATTTCGTTCGCGATCCTTTACAACTACTAAATAGCGATTCTTTGAATCTATTTCGAGGATTTACTTTGAATAATTCGGAATCATTTTTACGATATCTTAATAGAGGAATTTCCGCCAGAGCAACTTGCAGTTTAGCAGCACCACTTTGAGCGTGATTTTTGAAAATCTACAGATGAAAGTTTCATCATATGAGTGAAAACGAAAAGATCTCTCCTACTTGAAGTACAATTGAATACCGATCGTAGACAGGTACACGAAATTTTTCGGTCAATCCATCTATTTGAACAAGTGAAAGACGGTCAATTGACACGAACACTGCTGTTGCTTGACATTGACGAACTTCCTCAGTGATCTTTTCGATGTTGCCTTTTCCGTATAGATACCGTTGAGAGCCGCTTGTTTTTAATGTATAAATTCCATGTCCAACAACTCGCCACTTGTTCAAAGTGTGAATCAGTGAAATGGACTCTGCTAATTGCAAGTCAGCAGTGGTCGATTGGCGACCTCGCGCTTTGAATTTCATGGATGGCTGAATAATGTAAACACGATGACCGGAGGATCGAATATGTAGCAAGGCAGACGATGCAGAAGCGAATTCATGGTCGTCAATAAGAGTTTGCAGATGACGATCAACAAATTCTTTACTGTACAAACGAGTAGAACGAGAAAACGAACGAATACAGGATTTGATCGTTGATAGGTGAGTAAAAATCTGCTTGAACAACATTCTTCTTCTATCTAAAATAATCACACGTCGTGATTCTAATAGGAAACAATTGGCTTATTCTATCACCGTCATAGATCAAACTCATTTCGCAGTAATCTCAAAACCATAAGGTGTCGCCATGTAACATCATTCTATCCATTCTATGACATTCTCAATTTTTAATATTTATACATCACAGAGGTAGCATTACTGAAGCAATTTATTCGTCTGCAAAACAAAAAAGAATCATAAAGTTTTCACTACTGTAATATTTGGTTTGTATAGAAAATATTGAGTTCAATTAAAACTTAAAAAGCATCTTTCGTTAGCAATTACTGAGAAAGGATTTTAAATAAAAACATCAATATAAAAAGCAAAAACATAGCACCATATCGTGGAATGTTTATTGATCACTAAACTTCATGATAGTATTGTTCATATTCACACATGAGTTTCGAGCATCTGCGGATGCCACGAGTTGGCATGGAAAATCTATAAGAATGTTAACTAGAGTCGATATTCACCTTGTTATTATCAAATGAATTTTACCGAATGGAAACTGTCTATGGGAGGTTGTCGTCGAGATTTTGTACGCAGATGTTTGATATCATCTTGTAGACAACTGATTTCAAACGATAATTGTCGTTCGAAGAGGTTAGGAAAGTAATTTTGATCATAACGGCAATAACATTTCGACCATAGGGTAATGTTGAATATACGCCAATCAACTTGAAAATCGTGGATAAATGTTTGCGGTGCTTCGATATTATCGTATTCATAGTATTCGGAATCGAGCATTGGTGATGGCAATGAATTTTGACGAACGTAATCCGGTGGTTTAGGTTTTTCAAGACGGTAGATAATACGACCTGGTGATTGTTCCGTAGATGACTTACTTCTAGTATGTGAAATGGAAGTAGACGATCTTGGAGGGACGATCAATGTTGCATGATTTTTCAACAGACGAACAATATCTGGAAGCAGATATAGTGAAAAATCAAATGCGGACAGAATCAAAATAGATTTTGAACAATTGCTGATTGCATCGAGACGTTCGAGAACCGAATTAAAAGCGAAGGTATGTTGGTAGCAATAGCAAACATTGTGATAGAGTTCGAGTAAAAGGTATTCAGTGAATTCGAACGCAAACGGATTCTGATTGATTAGTTGATATACACAATCGAGAAAGAGAAGGAACACTGGTGCCTGAAATGAAATAGGTTTTTTTTGTAAAAAGTCTTTTTTCAAAAATAAAGAACCAACTTCTTGCGCCGGTGAACCGTACACATCGGACGACACTTGACCAAAACGTTCCCGAAACGGATGGCCACGAACGATCCATTCGCGAACAATTAACTCACAAAAACCTTTGATCGTTCGACAACGCGGTCGAAGAAATATTTGGATTAATGATGCCATCAAACAATTATTATCTGTGTCACTTCCTATAGGAATAGAAATATATTTTCCTCAGATGCATAATCGTATTTCATACCTGCCAGCTCAATATGTTTACAGTTTAACAACTTAGCAAGCGAAGCAGCGCCGTGCAATGCTTTCGAAACGTATTTCAACCATTTGCATGCTTGAAGTTTAGTTAGCCATTTTTCATTATCATCGTCTATAAAGTATAGAAACTAACCTATGTTTTTACCAGACGATTCATTTACGTACCACAAGACATTGCACATATTTCGATTAGTTTCTCGTAAGTAGTTTGCAAGCGTTTTAAATTGCACGGAAATTTTGCCAAGTTATATCGATGGAATGTTCTCTCATGTATATAGTGATGTGAGTAAGTTAAACTGGCATCTGTGTCATTTCGGCGAAAACTAAAATCAATGAATCTGTCAAGTGAAGATGATAACATAATAGTATGGATTAGTTCATCATTCATCACCAACGTGCAATATCTAATCCTATGGCTATTACCTTGAAATGATGGATAACTCATCTTTTGGTCGAAAAGAAAGAGATTATTAGGCACTGCGTTGAAATTCATTTTAGTCGTGTGAAAGCACACCGATGTCTACTTACGGATCTCCAGCAACGGTGATCTCGCCTATATCAGGTACAGTGATAAGCATATATTGCATTTGTCCTCTTTTGTATTGCTGACGATGATCGATTGACGCGTCAGATGTATGGGTCCAATGCCAAATCTTTTTCAAATAAACAAGTCTATCAAAGGATTCGCACGTATCCCACGACTCTTACCAATTGGTCGAGATTTTCACTTTCATTTAGAGTTATCAAACGAACATATGGTCCTTCACTGTCACCGAAAGAGAAGAATGAATACCTCCTTTTAAAAGTAATTCTGTTTACATACGTTCGCGCAATATACGACTTATCGAATTTGGTGTGGTTAACCACCCACTGTCTTTCATTCGCCGCGTACAATTCATCATTCCAATCTTGATAGGTTATATAGCTTTTAATACGTTCATCGTTGCTCAAACAAAAGTCTAGACGAAATAACGAATACAATTTGAAAGAAGAACGATGCTGAGAGAAGTCTTACCAACGATGTCATCATCGGCGGATCGACCGCTTGACGAAGACGTTATTGGTGACAATGCACGACTACGTGAAGGTCGAGAATTTAAATTATTCGATGGAGGTTTTTGTATCAGATGGAAGAGATATAATTGTTCTTTGTATTGACAACGATATTGAATTTGTAACGAATTGATGTACTATGCAAAACAGAATACGATAAAGAAAATTCTGTAGAACGGTTTATACCTTTTCCATTTGTGATGTAGATGTTTGCTGTTTACTTCCCAGAGAATTCGATTTTGTTACTGAACATTTTGAGAATGTTAAGTTTCGGAAGTCCTTTACAACGTACACAAATTCGTTAATAAAACAAAATGAGTTCACGACATACTCGAGTAATGATTGTGAACGAGCGAGTTTCGGATTGAATCTGATTTTCATTAAGAAATGATCGAAAACCCGATCGAGAATCAACAGCTATAAAAGAAAAACACGTGATTTTGTAGAACAATTCCGAAACACTAACGTGCAACGATAATTCTATAAATAGATGCCAAGGGGATATCATATTCTCCTATGTATCTATTTCCTGATGCGATCTAAATAAACAAATAACAAAACTCGATAATTGAACTGCATTCAATATCGAATAGTTCTTACAAGATTATTACTATCTAAATCATTGTCAGGTGCAAATATCAAACGAAATATTGTCATATACAATGTGCCATTTAACCGTTGACATCCATTTTCAGCATATTCGACATTTCGTACATGCACGTGTAATGGAGTTTCCTCTAAACGATGCGAACAAAGCCGTCGTGATTTTTACTATTGACAACTGTCAATGGGACATACGTGGTAATAATTTTCGTACGATTTTTGCTATTTCGGGTAGAATACTTGGAATGTGATCAATTCGAGACGAGCCATCGCTCTCAGGTTCGTTGGAATAGAACCGAGATGATTGATGTGGACCAGTACTAATCGATCGGGTACGTATGGTGTTACGATGGAATGACATTTGAAATGATTTTCATCATCTACTTCTTCTGTTTTGAATTTGAACGAAATCTTATTGAATAATCATTGTTTGATAACTGAGTATTGGCCCATTTGCTCACCAATCGAAATTCAAATGAATATTATATTTATATTTGTTTAATGTGTGTTTATTGCACTTTCGAAAACGTATTAAATTTATTGATCCAACCAAATGATATCCTTTTACCTAATGAAAGTGAATCGCAAAAGAAGAAATAAAAGTTACCAATGATGATTATTATAGAAACTAGATAATTGTACGTCGATATACGTCAAATAACAATGACTACTGGTAGTGCTCACATTTGTTGAGACTCAAATCTTTACCGTTAGTGCGAGAATCTCCGAAAAAGTAGAGTGGTCATTTTACAATAGCTGCTTTTTGGTTATCATTTATCGAAATTTGCATCTCATTGAAAAAACGTTTTCCAGTAGGAAGGTTTTTGTGCTCGCGTTCGATTTTAATTCAGCCACTATCATTAACAGTTTTTTCAATATATCCAAAGAAATTTTTAATGAATACCTACGATATGTTCGAATATACACGTGATAAGGTTAAAGTTTTCGAAGAACAAGCGCATGTATTCGCTCAAAAACAGCGTTTCCGAAGCGTCAACACGCGGTTATACGAATCCTTGTCTACTTGAGTAATTCTTCAGATTCTGAGTTACCTCAAACGTCATATAAATCGAAGTATAGTTGGACTAGGACTAGATTGGCGTATCACTATTTCAACCCAGCATTTGGTACAATTGAACTCAATGAATAAGTTTTGCAACATTTAGCAAGTAGTAGAAAACAGAAGATCATACAAAAACCTTATGTTCGAATGAATTTCCGTTCATGGAAGATATCACCATTCGATGCATAATCAGATTCGATGTTGAATGAACTCATTTCCATGGACGAAAATTCGCATATTCGTATTATTTTAATGATGATAAATGTTCATAGAAATTCGTTGACTATTTATTTCGAATATAAGTAGAAACGTACTGAGAGAAAGAGAAAATGCTATTGCAATTAGTTATAAGATTAAACTGCTTACACTCAAGTCGAGCAAACAACACTGTTACAATATATGATATCCACTAATTATTCCACACACAGTGTTGTATAGATGTACTCAACAGGACGGACTATGTGTGGTACATTTACCTTACGTCGGATGCGTAACTACTCAAAGATGTCAGTTATAGTTGGCGATAGGCTAAAAAGTAGATTATTCTTGATTTATATATTTATCTTACGAAATGACCGTGTGATTACGAATGAATACATTCCGATACTAAAGAATAAGTACAATAAATAGATTACATTTATTTGATATTATGGCTGTGACGATATGGAGATCATTAGTGTGGTTACTTTACACATGAGGATGATTAATATTAAAATGCGAAGAAGACTTGTTATACACGTACTTACCATCTTACACTTATCTACTTGATCTCGATTCGGTCAATACATTTGACCTCCCACGATACACCAGCTGGAGTTGTAAAATATTGCCATCTATCGCCAAGGAGTTTTTCGACATCTGTTTGCATAATGACTAAACCAATCAGACGACGAGCGTGTGAGCTAGCTAGCTGGCTATATAAATACGTACAGCACTAAAAGTATTCCCACCATTTTGATTTATTTCGTTTCATTGAAATGTCGATATCTCCACCACCATTCAGTCCACCTCGATCTGGCTCAAGCGAAGAAGACAACAACGATTACCTCAACAACCTCGTCGACGCCGATGATGATGATGAATACATTGATTCACCACGAACCTTAATTTCATCATTTGATCTGTACAAAAATGCTATTGATCGCTTACGCTTATCAGTTAAATCGCAATCCATTGAACAGCAACAGAGTTCATTAGATCATTTTAAACCATTATCCACACGAACAAATGCATGGTTATACATGCGTATTCATGATGATTTATTCAGTATACTATCAGAACATTTATTAACTGACAATTTAGAAATCCAATCAACGGTCTTGAGTATTTTTGGAAATATTGCTTGTGAACAGGCATCACATGAACAGGTGAGTGAGTTGCTAGTGAGAAGGATGCTCCTGAATGATGAATTTTCTATTTAAGATCTTCGAAACTAATTTAATCGAAATTGTCTGTCAGAAAATCGTCGATGTCAGTGAGATCGATATCATTAATCGTTGTTTTCGATTGTTAGGCAATGTTTGCACTGCAGAAGATGCTGCACGGAAAATGATCGATGCTGGTATGTTACGATTTTCTTCATGAACGATTCTCTATATGATTGTTCCAGACTTGGCTCGATCGATGGGAAATGTTTTACGCGATTGTTCAGATCCGGCATGTTTGCATTCAACTGTTCGTTGTTCAAGGTATGAATTCATCGCTGCACAAAATCAAATCATTCTTTTTTGTTTCTCACTAGGAAATTGAGTACATATGCATTCTGTCGTGATCGAATGTTGGATTCAGCGTGTCTGCTATGCATATGTAAACTATTATTTGCTGAAAAGGTTGCTTTGAGAAAAGAAGCAATGAAAGCTGTGTTAGAATGGGATACTGAAAGTTCAGATCGAAGTCGTTGCCAAGTAAAACTTCACTTTGTTTCCATTTAATCTCGATCGAACTTGTTCTATTTTAGTTACGCGAAGGTGATATCTTTCGTTTTCTAATTACAACGATTGAAGCCAAATCAGATAAAGAATATCGTCATATTGCATTTCGTCTTTTAAATAATCTTTTGCGACATAGTGATATGCGTACGGAATTTGGTGCACGTCAAGGTTTAGACTTCCTATTGAAATTAATTACAAATCATCAATACCAATCCACGTACGAACATTTGAAATTTATTGGTTTATTTTGTGTCTGTTGTCAAGACACCAACAATCGTCGTTTAATCAAAGAGGATATCAACAAATTACAACTAATTTTCAACTATTTAGAAAAATACCAGTATCGATCAAATTTTCTGGATTTATTATTAACAGCCATCGGACAATTCATATATGATGAGCAATCATTGAGTATCTTTGTGAAGCAAATGCAGTTTATTGAACGGATGTGCGGCCTACTGGAATCAGTGGTTATGGTTAAATATGAAAATAATGAGAAAAGATCTGGAGCTGATAATGACGAAGATTCACGAAAAACGAAGCGAATCAAAACAGAGCACACGGTAAGAATCGGATTTTCACCTTAGAAATTGCACTGTTTTTCTTCTCGGCAGACTGACGGTAAACAACAACGTATTTCCGTAATGATTGATATCAGCGAAAGTTTATTTACTGAATTTGTTGAAAATACACACTTGGATGAAGAACGGCCAGCATCATCATCATCATCATCGGCTCAGATTCCTTTGACAAACACAAATATTGAAACCCGTCGTCGTACTGAAGCATTAATTTTTACCTTGTTATCGAAGTTCTCCTACGATACAACGGAGAAAACTCTTCGACGTTCGCTGTATACCCGTCGGCTTGTTTCCGTCCTGCTTCGATACATTTCTCTATGCGATGAACCCAATCCACGTGCCGTACGAATACTTTCTCGTTTGACAAAAATGACCGACTGTACAGAATATTTACTCGATCTTGGCTTACCCTATTTGATGTCGTCAATTTTCTATCACAATAACTCTTCGAAACAGTCCCACGAGAAACCTACCAGCGATGATCAGTATTTATTCGATATTCTCCTCAATGATAATCGTGCATTTTTTCAACGCTTGTCGTGGACGAACGAACAGAATCGGCTGAAAGCTATTGAGTACAACCTAATCAAGAACATTGACAATTGCCTGAATACACCGTACGGTGTCAATGAAGTCATTCGACGATTAAGTGATCCGACTGTTGATGATAAATCTCATTTGATGCTCACCGTGGTCGCTACGCTAAAGTAAGACGAATGAAGAACGACTCATTTCATTACAACCTTGCGTTTTTTTAAAATTTTGTCTAGAGAACAAGCGTTAAAATCTATTCTGTTTGATAAATGCTCAGGTTACGATCATTTACTCCTTCAATCCACTGACGTTACTTCTTTTTGGGCTTTTCACAAGATAGTTAGTCGATGTACATCTCAACAGGATAGAAACTATCTTTCTGAATTGTAAGTTCTCTCTCTATACACATCTCGGACTCAATTTCAATCTTCGTTTTAGTCTCAGTGAACTACAGAAACATTGTCAAAGTTTTCCAGTCACTCAACAAACACCTATTGAATTGAATATTAATAATCAACAATTGCTAACTGTTAACATTGATCTCTTAAGTGTACATTCCGAGTATTTTCAATCCTTATTTCACAGTCCTTTTGCTGAACGTCATCGATCGATTATTCCAATTTATCTACCCGAAACAGTCCCAATCGAGTCATTCACACATTTAATTAATCTGCTTGAAAATAACAACGAAATCATTCAACTAGATCGCATCAAGGATTTATTTCTTCTTTGTGATAAATATCTTCTTGATTATTTACCCTACCGTCTCGTTCATTACGTATTGGAAGAATTCCTTCAGGGACGAACAACTGAACTTGTCGATATTGTATCTAAGCCAAATTTAGTCTCATGTCTCATTCGAGCGTTTTTCTCTCATTTATTAATCAATAATGCAAATAGTTCTCTGGACGTCTTTTCCAAACTACTCACATCCTATCCGAACGAACTTCGGATATTGATCCATTCACTCGTACGGCAAACATGTTGGTTTCATGATGAACATTCACCTTTTCTGTCGTGATCTGTACATTCTATGTAATCAAGTGAGAATTGAAACGATTGTTTTCTTTTTAAACCTATGAATAAATTTCGTAGATACATATATACAGATATATAAATAAGGACGAAAATCTTTTAGTTCATTTTCTCTTTCTTTGAACTGATGGTCAAAAAAAAACCATTCACATCCGTCCTCTGTATGAACATATTGGAATGATTTTCATGGAAAATTCATGTTTCCCGATCGAGCGGTTCTTTGTTAATAGTTCTAATTTGAATATAGCGTTAGAGGTAAATGCTTGCGTATACCGAGAGAAATCTTCGAAGACTCCAGTGGACTTGTATGTTTGATGATTAATCGTATCGAGACATGCATCTCAAATCTGGGATTGTTTCGTGAAGGTTAAGATGATTGTTAAATAGAAATAGGGAAAAACAATAATCTATTTAGTCGTCTTCGTTAACGAAGAACAACTTGTCCGAAGGAGAAGTTTTATTTTGTTTATAATCAAATAGTTTTCCAGAAGAGATCATCAATAATCGAAGGAATTTCCTGAGAGAGAGAGAGAAAGAGAAACAAAAACTAAATATGGCCGGAATTGGAATGGTTTTGAGGGAATATATCTTCTACGATGCAACATGATTTGATTAATTACGATGCAGATGAGAATCTATTTTGTTTGATTTCTTATTATTAATTGAAGTGAAAGAAATCTTCGATTATTGTTTGAATGATGATAGGAATGATCAAATTCTGGTAAAGCCCCACCCATATTGATGCATTCCCGCCTTGAGGCAATCAAGAAAAGAGAGAAACAGAGAAGTATGTTCGTACAGCACTGGCTTCATCGCATCACATTTGATCGGCTATCCATCTATTTAACTATCTCTATAGTGAGACAAAGACAGAAAGAGTATTGCATGCTTGTGCGTGCCAATTAGTGCGCCGATCTGTAAACAGCACCGAACGTCTTTCTCTTTCTCATTCTATATATATATATCACATACAGTTAAACCCATCGGCGCCGGTATGGATGCACATAAGATAAGAGATCAAGTGCCTACATGTATTTGCCTGTTTCGCTCTTTTGCTCACGACATATACATTGACTAATTGCCTGGAGGAAATCTTAGCAAAATAAAAAGTCTATCATTATATGAATTGATCAGATAGTTTATCTTTTCAAGACATTGGATAGAGCAGCAATAAAATGTTAGTCCTCGAGGTCGCGATCTCTCTCTCTCTCTTCCGTTGTACTTCTGCATACAAGTAGCGCTGATTACTTGCTAATCATATTTATGCTTACTTTCGTAATCGAAACGGAAAGTTATAACATAGGTACGCTGACTTATATTAATTATAACAATATACTGATGTTATTCATTTCCTTTTTGTTCGACGTTACATATAATTGTCTTAGCGCACATGCAATGTATTTTACTTTCTTCCATTTATTTATATTATGCTTTAAGAAAAAACAAATGCTTCGTTGCATAACTTTTTTTAAATTGTCAAACCGTTTGTCTTCCGGTGAAAATGTGTTGTGTACTCCTCATGCACACGCACGTATATATTTGTATTTATATAAATATATACATCCCAATAAGCAGTCATCGAAGTCAAACAAAAAATAGAAACACTAGTAACATACAATTCTTTTTTCCATTCACTCCTATCCGTTTTCCTTTTCTTACTGCACGACAGCAATTAGTAACATCTTTCAAACTAAGCAATAATTGTTAATGGCTTTTCCATCTTGGCTTTTTTCTTCTCTCCCTCTCTTGACATATAGTTGTAGAAGATCCACCTTGAATAGATGAGATAAAACATAAGATAAGCCGATCGTAGTCACACAAGGGACACATACATTTTATAGGCCAAATATAGTCATAGCAATCTTCTCTTGATTCTCGTTTTTTTTTCTCGAATGCATATGTTTGTCAATCAAATCCCTCTGGTCAAAAAGAAAGGAAAAAGAAGAAAAAACTGAATAAAGAAAGAATGACTGAGAGAGTGGGTCATCTATTTTGATGAAAGTATGTCTAGATGTGCGTGTACACATTCCGTACTCATGCACATTCTTGTTAGCAGAGATTGCATCATTGTCATGTTATTATCAATGTATAAATTGGGAATCTTATCCAGGTGTATATATATACACACATTACCCGAACCCTGGGTAGATTGACGTATGTGATTAGTCGTCGATTAGTCTCTTTTCTTTCTTCTTCTTCTTCTTCGTTCTACTTTTTCAATTTATGCGGCATTTGATGTAGTGTAGTGTGCGTGCGTGTATGCCATATGTAAATTTACTCTGCATATGCGTTTGTGTTATTTACTACCAACACCGTCATAGAGATGCTGATACTTGTCACAGCTTGTTTTGATCGTTAACGTTATATTCACTCGCTCGATCCGACGGCCATCACATTGATTTGCGAGATATTAAGAATATGTCAAGAATAGAAAGGTAACACGAGCGTGCCTTTCTTTCTCTCCCTTTCTCATTCTAATGCGATGCCTCGTTTGCAATGAACCAATTCGATGATAAGTTTAGAGTGAAACTAATACAACAAGAGTATTACCATTAAACGAGAACATTAGTACTCTGTTGGTGATCACCTATTGATCGTTAACTCTGTCTCTCTCTCTCTCTCTCCTTCATGTCTCGTTTTTTTCTCTTTGCTCGATTGCCCATTCAATTTCCCATTACGACTCGTTCATCGCATTCTTTCATCGATTTAAAGTACGTCGAACTAGTTCCTCTCTTCTTTGTCCTGCTTCGATTGAAATGTGAGTAGTTATACTATATACTCATAAGTTAAGCTTTAAGAGTACATTCGAATGGAGATAAAGGCACGCCTGCATATGGAGAGTGAAGTTATCTTTCGTTTTCTAACTACGTAAACTGCTTTTCTTTTTTTTTTTACATACACATATTGCTTTCGATCGTGTAATATCTTGGCAAAAGACCAAGTCTGCATGTTTACTCGTTTATGTTGGTTTTTTTCTCTTTCTCTTTCTTTTTTTACATCTAGTATACAAACTGTCAAACATAAAGTAATATGTGATGTAAAAGATACTTTTGGATGAGTGAGGAAAAGATTGAGAAAACTGATCGTTTATTCGTTCTTGGCTTCATGCCAGTAAACAGTAACACAAGTGATGAATGCACTCGTTTTTGCAAACTATCACTAGGAAGAGATGATGCGTGTATGTGCGTGCGCATCTGATTTGTTTCTATTCTATTTTTCCTTTTTTTTTCTATGTTAGTACTGCCCACTGATTTGTATGTATGTATATGTGCGTCTGTGTCTCTTCTTCTTTGTCTCATTTATCATCTTCTGAGCATACAGGAAATGTGCGAAAAAAAGATTAAATGAAAAAGAGAAAGCGCACGAGAGAAGAAGAGAAATAGACAGAACATGCAGACAGAGAGGAAAAAGAGAAAGCGAATTCTTTAGTAAGTAGTAACAGCAACAGCAGCGCGATGCCACTTTTGACGTGTCTCTAGACACTCATACATACATACATACATACATACACAGTTATTATTAAGGCGGCGTGCATATATCAGAGCTACTCATCTTGTCAAACTAGCCGTGAATGCGTATGTTGTGCACCAGATGTGACTATTGTTTTTTACCAATGAGCTATCTACTCCCATTCTTTCGCCACCCCACCCCTCCTCTCCTCTCACAATAAATATATTTGATCAAATCTTATATTCCAATGTTTGTTCGTATTTCTTTTTTTTTTATTCTATTTAATAACTCTCGTCCTCTCTTTCCCTCCCTATCGTGTACTTGGCGTTTTATATTATTAGAAATTGGCTTGCTCTCTCTCTCATTCGCTTGCTTGATTGTAGTGGTGCGTATGCATTTTGTGTTGTTTTCAAGCATGCAAAGGCATGGCGCAGCGGCAATCGTGGCAGCGGTAACGATTACTATTACAACGAATGAATATATAAATAGAATGAGAAAGAAAGAAAGCGAGAACGAGAGGGAGAGAGAGGAGGTAAAAAAATAGTAGCTTGTGTTCTGAATAGTAAAGTTGTCAAATTGATTTCGTACTTGCACACATGCGTGTACATATCTAGAGTTCTCTATTTTCAATCATTATTATATACCTCGATGGAAGAGCAGAAGGTGTTAAATATATCATCTGTTTATTTTTAATTTATTTTAGTGTATATATATATATAAGCACCTTCTTGTTGAGCTTATTCTTATCTTTGGTCTCTTTCTTTTTTGCCTCATAGAAAGTATGTTTATTTATATTAACTACGAAAAAAGAAGAAATATATACGCATAAATATATAAACTTGTATTGTAAGATTATGTTGAATTGCGCGCCCCCTCTCGTTACGATTATTCTTCTTCATCACCATTTTCCCGTTTACTACTGCCGACCGGCGACAATATGTCGTCGCTCGTCTTCATTGTCCAATCAAGCTAGTTCTGACTCATCCTTATTTCTTTTTTCCCTTCTTGTTATTATTATTATTATTATTATTATTATTGTCGATGTTGTTGTAGTCGTCAATGAAATTTTTCTTTCATTTGTTTTCAGATAATATTTGAAAAATGTTCTTCAATGATTGATTATCAACTTCGATTTGTACTGCTTGGCAGTTCCTAGTTGGTGGCGATTGCCTGTGTCTTATCTATCATCAATGTGTTCTCTTGATCGTACATCTCCGATTCCAATTGAAAGCCATTCATTAATGTCGAATGAAACTGAACCTGAAATAGAATCGTCTACACCTGAATTGAATTTACTATTGGTAAATATCTACTTGAATACATTGAAGATTAGCTTTTAATAATCACGGCACTTTTCATAGGATAAATTAACTGAAATTCTTCGATTTCGTTCGGGCTGTCGTCGACATTTTGGTTATCATCAACAGCAACAACAACCAACTCAAACACAATCGAATTCAGCGTCAACAACCAACTTGAAACGCCTACAATCAGGCAGCATTGAGCCCTTACATGCGAATACATCCGATGTTTCATCGACAGGCACATGGAAATCGTTGAATACTCACCATAAATCATCCACTTCAAAACGTTCATTAAATCATCATCATCCGAATTGTCCAAATAATGATAAGAAACGTCGTTTACCAAGTTTATTACAACGTTTAATAGATGAGGGAAATCTAATTAAGGAAGCGGTGCGACGTCTCAAATCGCAACGCTTTTCACATTCATACAAACAACAAACAAACATTGCAAACACACCATCAACACCAACGACAAAATCTTCATTGCAATCTCTTCCAAATGTGACCTTGTCTTCAGCAAGTATCAATATACCTCAACAATTAAGCGACTCACCGACACAAACAACATCATCCCCTAGTCGGGGAATATCTTGGTTCTTATCATCAAGTGTATTTGGTGCAACCAATCACAGTAGTAATGGGAGTGGATCACCATTACGCAATTGCTGTTCATCGGGTACACATGATCGAACACCAATGGAAATTGGTATTCACGAGGGATAAAAGTACAGACTATCATTCAAATGATTTGTATGTTAAAGGCAATATTTGTTTGTTTCTTTGTGTTATTCACTCTTCCCTTGACTAACTTTTACTCCATGAAATCCCGTGTCAAGTCCCGCTGAGCAAAATTCTTCTCACCGGTTTTTTCATTTGTCACTCTTTCTCTTTCGTTTCGTCTTTACTCATCACTAATTCTAACACATGTATATGTATACATTCCTGTTTTGTTCTATTTGTTGTAAATAACATTGCATACCTTATTGCTATGTTCTTCTATTCTCTTTGTTTCTTTTCTATTTCAACTGTTATTACGGTACTTGTGACGGTATATCAGTGTATTACTATCATCCTGTATTATTCGACTATATATACACAGAAATGAACAACCCGGTTGTTTTTTTTGTCACTACATATCTCTATGAAGAGTTAGTTGCATACACGCGCTTTTTTGTTCACCTTGTATCTCAGGTATCATATTCATTTCTTTTCATCTTAGCTTGCTTGCTTTGCTGATGTTGTTGTTGGCGTTCTTTTTGCTCTACTTTGCCTTGGTCTCTATCTTTCGTTTTTTTAGTATTCCTTTATCTCGCGTTCTTTCTCTCGTTTGTTTTGCTTCCACGCGCGTGCAAACGCATTTCTTTTTTGCACCGTGTGCAACTAAATATATATATGAACTGCATATTAGAAGAGTACCAAGTAAATCGACTCCGGAAAAGAACAAAGCATAAATGATTGCATGCAGTGAGATTTCTTCACAAAGCTTCGGAATAATAGATGAAGAAAAATGAAAGAAAAACTACCGTCCTCATTGTTCTGCAAAGAAAAGAAATAGGCGTATTGATGAAAAATAGATTTTTCTTGTCAATGGATTGAACTAGGCAGATATTCGAATAAGAACATAATCGAGAAAAACAAGAGATTTTCTTTTTTGAACTTCATTAGTGAACCAAAAATAATCCGATGGAGAAATCTAGCTATCCGGAAATGAATATTTTACAGTTGTCTGTCAAGGCAAAGCTATTTCCCTTGTGTATTTCAGCGAAGAGAAAGTGAATTGTTGTTGTTGTGACTATTCCATTCCTATTACAAATTACAATGAATTGATATTGTGTATTCATATCAAAATTTATTTGGAAATCATGCGTATTCAGATGTAAAAAAAATGCTAAGTAATATTAATGAGCAAATTATTTTTATTCAGCTGTCAAAAAATATACGCAGAAAATCTTATCTAAAATATTCCGCGTATCTCTTCTATTTAAATCAGGACAAGTGAAAAATGTTTTAGAACTAATCTTGAAACGCTCACATGTTTCAATTGTATACATGAAGATAACAAGTGTTCGAACGCGTATATTTTTAGACGGGTAACCAAGTACATATGCAAATTTTCTACTCTGTGGTATAGAGTGTTTTCAATTCCAATGAGAAATAAATATTTGAATTGAACTAATAATGTAAACTGATTGGTATAGGCGAAATTATGTAAAAGAATTTTGATAGAATGATATGATAGTTGAGTTTATGGACATATGAAAAGATAGTAGATGAAGTGAATGTGTTTGTAATTGATAGAAATTCTCTGAAGACGAAAAGAACGGAGTCTTAGATTTCGATTAACCACCCGCTTTTCCTAATGTACTTTTTGCATAGTAAATCACAAATTTGTTTCTAATTTTAGAAGGCTTTAAGTAAATAACTAGCTTTTAATTTATCTGAAAAAAGAAACCACAAGCATCATGTGAGTACAAAAATTTCACAGCCAGGGAAACATGCACTTTGTCTGAAATGCATACATCAACAACTCATTTATGAGCGCCTAGATAAAATCTAGCACAGAGAACCTTGTTTTATATAACGACAATTACATCTCGTTTTGTGTTGTTAAAAAAAACAAGAATTGTTTGTTTTTTGAATGACGTATGTCTCCTCTTTTCTCGTAAGGTAACGAGTTCTTATTATGAAGCATATTTCTTAGCAATACGATTTCTCTTGGTACTGATTGAATGATATCTTCGAAAGCTGTTACACGATCTCTTCAAACATTTGATTCGTCATCTTGAGGATGACGATGTTACTATAATTATTATTTATCGCATTCACGCACCGACGAACACTTTGAGTTGTCGTATGGCTACACACATTGCGCATAAAAGTATAGGAATGGGACAAACAGTGTTTGGCGAGTTTATCATGAATTTAAGAAGATCGTACAGCGATATAAACTTCAAAATTTTGCTCTTCTCTTCTTGGCGATTCACTTCGAAAAATTTGCTTTTGTTTGTTATTATAGACTAACGACTTATCTGAAACTATGTGAATATTTATATACACAACGATGAAGGGAAAATAGTTGAATGTTATAGTTTATTTCTTTTCATGAACAAATGTTCATGTACGGTCGAAAAAAGAATTGAGGTCTCATATCATCTGCATAGAAGAGATTGGTCGGGAAATGTCATAAGCGAAGAAGTAAGAAATTTATTCGATTACACTATTCTAGTGTTCAATAGAAAGTTAGCATGAATGATCGATGCTGAGCAGATAATTCATGCAAGGCTTAAATTGGTAGTTCGAATTGAACAGCTATGGAAGCCGATCGAGCCAAGCTGACGATCTGAGCAAGTTTAACAACCTGGAAAAACAATGATGATAGGAATAGAGAAGAAAAAGTCTTTTCTTACTAATCGAGCTCCATCGTCTAGATCATCGCAAGGGAGAATTTTGAATTGACTGGTGGCAATAATGGCTTTAGCGTCATCAACTCGTGTTCCTAAACTTATTTCCGTGCAAATAAATAACAAAAATGGTAGTCAGTTACCTTGTAATCGAACAACGATTGGGATGGTTAGTTTAAGTTCTTTGGCAGCTGCAACAATTCCTTGGGCAATAACATCGCATCGCATAATTCCTCCGAAAATATTCACGAATACAGCTTGCACCTAATTGAGTGAAACACAATCATTCAAATGACACATTCTTTTCTCCTTCTCTCTTTTTACACACTCGTGGATCGGCTGTAATTAATTCGAATGCATTTTTCACTTGGGCAGCCGAAGCGCCACCACCAACATCAAGAAAATTAGCTGGATTACCACCATGTAGTTTAATAATATCCATAGTTGCCATAGCTAGACCAGCACCATTGACCAAACATCCTATTTCACCGTCAAGACCAATGTAATTCAGATTTGATTCTTCAGCTTTGATGTCACGCCAGTCGTCTTGACTATTATCTTTCTGCTCGAATACCGCATGTTGCCGAAATTCCGAATTAGGATCAACATTTATTTTACAATCCATACCTAAGCATAAGAAATCAATCATCCATTAGAATTTACCAGATAGTTGCTACGAACAATAGATTTTTCCATCTGCACCTTCGGTCAACGGATTAATTTCCAAGAGAATGATATCTTTGCTAATGAATAATTTGTATAATTTCATCATAGTTTCTGCTGCCTTTGAAAAAGAAAGAATCAAGAAAATCAGTATATGAAAAACAGAAGAGAAGAATGAACGAACTTCTTCAAGAGCTTCATTACGAAATCCAAGTCTTTCTGCAATGCTCAACGCATCTTTTCGTTCTAAACCTGTATGAATGTCAATTGGATGATGAATGATTGCCTCTGGATGTTCCATGGCTATCTCTTCAATATTTGTACCACCTTGAGTCGAAGTGATGAGCACTGGACCACCAAAACGCCGTTCTAATGCCACTGAAATGCGCAAGAATAACTTCTAAAGTGTCTTGAAATGCTCAGAGGAAATTAATACTCACAAGCAAAGTAATATTCTCGTCGAGTAAATAGTTTTTCGCACAAAATCAATTTGCTAACAGGCTTGCCTTCACGACCCGTTTGTTTAGTATATAACCGATGACCCAACATCTTTGATGAAATCTGTTTAACCTCATCTGGTCTGAAGAATACAATAGGAATAAGTAAGATAATATATTTTTTGATAGATACCGCTTACGAATAGGTCATTTTCACACCACCTTTTAGTCCCGTATCGAATGTACCTTTGCCTCGGCCGCCGGCAAGAATTTGTGCCTTGATAACAAGATCGTTGCCGAGTTCTTAGAACAAAATGGTTTCATGAAAATAAATTTCCGGCGAATAATGCATATTCTAACCTTGACTAGCAGCAATTTTATAGGCTTGATCAGCCGTTTCAGCCAAACGATACTTTGGCACACGAATACCAGCCCCTTCCAATAATCCCATTGAGACATATTCGTGAAGTAACAAATAGAAACGTTTTTGCGATGCAAAAATAGATTTGGTTGGTGTAGGTATAAGCTATATATACAAATTCAAATTGAAAGGGAACTTTTTTGTCAAATTTTCATTTACTTTAAGTAGAGAATTGCGAAGAAATGCCATTTCACTGTTTTGCGATCAAATAAAGAGATTAACTTATACAGGTTGAAATATAGCAGCAATGGTGCTACTACTTTCGCGTACGCTTCACATTCGATTCGCGTATAGTATCATCAACTGAATTTAGTACATAGAGGTCGCTCAATTGCTACTCATATCGACACATAACGTACAAGAAATCTCTCTCTCTCAATCCTTTCTAAGTTGGATAAAGACTTCGATAAATTGGTACTTGTCTCATTAATGATATGATCCAATAATATTCTAATAAGTATATCATTATTTTGCGTACCTGCTGTCAGCTGTCACTTGAATAGTGAAAACCACAAGATGATCAAGTGGAAAAAAATCAATGTTACATTCTTCTATTTTTCTTTCTTTTTTCAATTGTCCTGCATTTCTTCTTCGATCGTGCGTCATCTGTCTGGTTACATTTCCTCTTCGATTTTTCATTTTCATCTGGTGCGTCTTCCCAATGCTACATAAACAAAACTAAGTAACAATCATACGCTATGCAATCGATAAGAACTTACTATCTCGATCATATCAATCTTCATCGATAAGATTACAATAGACGAAAAGACTTCTTTCGTTAGCTAGTTATCATAGATATTGATCTAGTCATTGAATGATCCTTATACTACCTACAAAATCCAATGTCTGATTTTTGTTTCAATGATGTCTAATTCGATACGGTCCGATTCCTACTCTGAATCTGTCAAACGAGGCATTCATCCACTCACAACATCACCGATCGTACAACAACGGCGATCAGCAACAACTGGAAATGTAAGTCGAACATCAACATATTTTCCATCAATGTCTAATCTATCTTCGAACTCAAGATCTGCTACAATATCAGCAAGTAAAGCATATTTTCATCTATTAAAGACGGTTGCGAATGAGAATGGCTATTTTTGTTTTTCAGTTGTGACTCCGGCATCTAGTCATCAGCGTCTTCCGAATTCACGACATTCGATGGATACACATGTAAAAAAACCCATAGCAATTCCAAAAGCCAAGCCGCCACGTGAAGTAGCCCTTCGTGTTAAATTTATTCGTCTTGGTGAAGTAAGTAGAAACTCGTCCCGTCTTATTCGTTCATTATGATTAGCATACAATAGGTCAACACACTACACGAGAAGTTCTACGCTGAAGTCGTAATCGAAGCTCGTTGGTTATATGATCCTGAGGCAACGTCGTGGAATCCGAATCTTTATGTTAAAAATGCACTTGGCGATATAAAACAAGAAGTGGCCAGTGAATTCGTTAATCACCTAGACGAATCTGTTTCTGTGAATAATAAAGGCAATGATATCGTCTATGTTTGGGAGATTCGAAAGGTCGTTGGAACATTTTGGGAGAAGCTAGAATTGAATAGTTTTCCAGCTGATGTGCAACAGTTATCGTTACAAATTGTCACACGATGTCCCATTGAAGAATGTGTTCTCGTTGAAAATCGATTTCAACCATCGATGGTCAATCGAGAAGCTTTTCTAGGTTAGTATTGATTCATGGACTTACTTTTTCTGTATCAGAAAACACGAGCTTTTTTAGCACAGCAAGAGTGGTTTCTGTACGAACATATTGAGACACGTTCGACTATAACAACAGAAGATTTTAGTTTTCGACCAATTCGTCAATCAACATTTTTAGGTAAATTTAAGGAATGGTTCACACAAAACACGGATTCTTTCTTATTTTAGTAACATGTTGCGTTGCTCGTCGACCGGGATATTTCTATTGGAATGTCTACCTACTCATTTTCTTAATCACACTCATTGCTTTAACTGTGTATGGTGTTGCTCCCGAACATCCTCAAAGTCGACTCCAGATCACCTGTTCGTTTTAATCAAGTATAATAGCCAACTATCTCTGCCTTTCATTTAGGTACACTGTTACTCACATCGATCATGTTCCGTTGGTCAGTATCTCGGCTGCTTCCTCCAGTGTCTTACTTAACCCTGTTAGACAAATACACATTAGTATCCTTAGTTTTCATTTCGCTCAATTCGATATGGCATTCAATAATTGGCTTTCTTATTCGACATACCGCCATATCAAAAATGATCGATTACTACGTTCTTAGTCTATTTACACTTTTCTTTCTTGTCTACCATTTTCTAATGGCATTTTTCTTGTTTCAAGCCTTACGCAGCCGACAAGTTATGCTAGAAAGTGATCGTCAATATGCATCAAAACTAGCCGGTATGTTCGAAACATTTGTACAAGGACACCATGCTGTACAGCGCTTTCAAGAAAGAATCAATTCCAGTCGTACATCTTTATTTGTTTAGCAAATTTATTTTCTATTTCACATAATAACAACCAAGGAAAAATAACATGACTAGTCTAGGCATTCATTTTCGTTTGTATATACATATCAGATTATTACTTGTAGTTAAACACAGATAGGTTTCATTGAGACAAGCTGAAAGAAGACTAGGGGCTGAAGATGTTTTCACTTGTGGCCAAGTAATTTCATAGCGTTTATTGTCGAACGATGCTTTTTTCGTTTTCTTATTATGTACGTTCATACGAATCTGATGATAGAAGAATGAACCATGATCACTGCCAAGAATACATTCGAATGAAGTGTTATTATTTTCTTTTTCATTGTTTGTTGAACACACAGCCATCTTCGTCGGTATTTGTCGATAAGGATTTGGAAGTGAAAGACTCATATGGAGTTGCTGATGAGGAGGAAGAGATTGTTCAAGATCGAAACAACATATTTGATCAAGACCGAGAATATTCATTGCTACTAAACGTGGATGTCCATCGACTAAACGAATGGATTCAATATGTTCACCAACTGTACACATTGATTGTGGAAATGTTAATCGAATTGGCGTTTGCTCGTGAATAACGAATAGACCTGATGTTGTACCAACCAGGAGAAGCATGTTCTCTTTTGTCGATGAGTAACATAGTAAATCTGTTACACTGAGAACTGAATCATCACCATTGTCGAAATAATAAACATGATTCGATGAAAGTTTGTTATTAGCTGCAGCTGTTTCGACATAGTCAGATTGAGCAATTGGCTTGTTTTGTTTACGAATGAATGATAGAAAACGATCTAGATGACATTGAATGTTTAAGAAACGTACAGTATGATAAGAGCCAATAATCAATATTGATGGGTTGCTAGGATCCCATGTTAAGCAACTGATGGACGAAGCCTGAATACAGAAATGCGATAATGATTTGTCAAACTGACTATTTTTTTTGATCAGCGAGAACTTACAGGTAGCTCAATATGTCCAAACATAAGTTTATGTTTGTGCGATAAAAGATAGATATGACCATTCGTTGCTCCAACAGCTAAAACTTTGTGATTTTCCTTTCCATCAGCAATTTCCAACCAGCATAGACACGAAAAATGTTCATTTGACGTTGTGCCACTCTTGTCACGTAATTTTCGCGCTGGTGTTGCCATTGTCGTTGAACGCAATGCGGCGACTTCATAGAGATGAGTGACTTCGCATGTATCACAATCGATGAAACACACTTTTTGTCCACCACAAGTTGCGAAAATGTTTTGTGATGAATTTGGTTCGAACAAACCCATTCGTACAGATACTGTTGTCAAATCATTTTCACTTGCTTGATGACAACGGAGAAATTTTATTGGTTCAAAATGTGTTTTGATATCCATAACATCATTGAATTCAGCCGTTAAATGGGTTTTAAAGCTCTTTTTTGCTTGCAGCTTCGGTGGTGAACTACAAAGTTCGTCGATTTTCTTCGTTATTAAATAGTTAGCTAATGGCGACAGATGAGCATGGTTGAAATCCGGTTGCCTTTCAATAATTTTGATTGTTGCATGGCGAAAATCTTCGATTAGTTTTTTGACTACTTGTTGATTTTTCTCATTGGGCAATTCCTGTTTGTATTTGTCATAGTAAGACATCGCCCAGAGACGATCGATCTTTGTTTCAATGATTTGTAACCATTGATCTAGTTTCAACTGATCATCATCGATTTGGTCGCGATTCGCGTCTGTTAGTTGTTCGAGAGTCGGACAAAGTTGTAATGATAAGAATCGTTCATTGTTTCGTAGGAGATTCTCAGTGATGTTCAAACTTTTTAAGTGTTTGAAATCTCGAAGAAATAACAATGTTTCTAACTTGTTATGACTGACGTTTAATTTCTCAATGAAATTTTCTTTGGCTTTCGACCAATCAGGATTGATTATCGTTAACTGATTGTAGGATAAGTCGAGCGAAATAAGTTTAGGTAAATGTTCAAATGGAAATGAATCGATTTGAATCAATTGTAAATTTGAAAGATTTAAATCCGTGATCTGATGATAGGATGTCGATGGTAAGCGTTTTGATGAGATCATTAATGAGATGAATTCATTTTGAGAATGTTTCCGAAGACGTTTAGGTGGTGACGATGAAGACATGATCTGAAATTAAATTTAGATAATTACGTCGGAATTAATTGGAAATTACATATTGATGAAAGACAAGTGACTAGGAATACTTATAAGAATAGAAAGAGGCACACATCTGACAGAAGAGAAAAAAACGAAGAAGAAATCAACACTGTTTTCCATTCGATTGAAATAACACAAAAACGAAGAATCCTATCATTATTGATTATCAAGATTTGCCGTCATTGTAGTGATTTCATTGATAAATGTTTCAGCGAATCGAGCGGCTGCTTCATCCATTGCCTACACAGAGTACATATGATACGAAAACTAACAGTAAGATAGTGAATAACTTACGACTTCATCTTGCTCATTACGAACTAAATTCGTCAGAAATTGAATTGGATTCGAAGATGTTTTGCGTTGAGAAGAGAATGTACTATCGAGGGAATCAACATCGGGATCACGAATAAAACGGCCTAGCGGATCGATATAGCCCATGGAATACTTTCCCATAGACTTGATCGCTAACTCTTGATTTAAACTAGGGCACGATGAAGAAACACTCGGATTTCTTTGCCGATTTGATTGCGTTGTTGCAGACGCCGCAGTCGGCACTGTCGAAGATGGCATCATATTATCTGAATTAATCGATGCTGCATCTGTTTGAAGATACGATTTTGGAATTGTTCAGCATGAAGAATAGACACGAAATCCTTACCCGATTCAACCGCTTTCACAGGTCGAGATGTTAATGCTGTTTCTTCATTTCGTATTTTTAACATTAGATCACTGATATGTCTACAGAAGATCACACTTTGTAAAAATCGAGGAAAATATTCCTGGAAAAATACGCAAATCCATTGTTTACATAAACAAGTTCTGTTTGCATTCATCTACATACACGTTGAAGAATGGCATACACAATCCAAGCTGTTTGATCAAATGTATCACTTGATGGACCAGCATCCATGTCTGGTTGACATATACTACATTCGATACGCGCACGAATAGCATCATCGAATCCTAATCGTGATGATGCTTGTAATGATATGTATCTAGTGAAGAGAGAGAGAGAGAAAGCGTTTGCTGTATCCATACTCGTTTCATTCAAGAAAATATACATACTGATCATAGATATTCAAAGCATTTTCTGTTAATGTTTGATTATCAATCATTCGATTGATAGTACTCTGATAGAAATGTTCAATTGCGAGCCAAAAACGAACTAAATCAATAACTTTCTCTTGTTCCGAAAACTAAATAAACAAGCTAATCGAAATCTTCGGCAAGAAAGTAGTTTTACCTCGATGAAATAGGATAACGATGAGTTATTGTAAAGAATATCATGTAATTGAAGTTCATTACATGTTAACATTTTAAGTTGATAGTTTATATGATATGCACTCGTCAAATACGACGGATAAGCACTAAATAAAAAGACATGAGATCGCTCTTCGTTGTGTTTTCATCATTCAAACAAACTTCTGTTCGATTAAATTCCAAACATATTCCCTTCCCATTCGAAAACAATCCGAATCTGTTTCGGTAATATCACTTGATGGACAAATCAAAGCTAAAAGAAAGTACAAGTTAGTCGAATTGCAAGAATAAAAATAATTGCATTTACAAAATGTCGTTTGACGCATATTATCATCAATTGGAATGGGATACGTAGCATCAATTGCAAAGTATCGATGAAAGAGAGTCAGTGCTGCTGTTTGTTGGTCGGAATTTTTCGCGGAATGTTGTCGGCTTAGTTTTTCAAATGCGTGAACGTCAAGAATAAATTTCAAATAAGCTGATAAAGAGCATGATTCCATATAGAGAATGAAATAGTTCAATTCGTCATTTGGTGTATAAACAAGATTATAAAGTGAACGATTTAGACGGGAGTGTCGTAATGAAGCAAGTTCAGATGGAATAGTAAAATGGCCTAGAACAACAATCGTTGGCTTATTTTCATAAAACGAATTATTTGATTCTACCTGATTGTATTGCTAAATCGCGATAGTAGGGCCATTGTTGAACACCGGGGAGATTTTCCGCTCGGTTGCGACTTCGACTGCGCTCACGGGTTTTTTCTGGACAATGAAAACGAGCATAAAATTGAGAGGAAAAGCAACAATTCGAAGTTCAAACCTTTATTAGTATTGGAAAATAAACGGAAAATCGACATCTTTGAAATTTACATCTAAATATTGTAAGAACAATACCGATAGGAACAGTCGAAAAACAGCGATGATAAAAGCGCTGAAGAAAGTGTAGGTGAGATGTAAGTGACTATTTTGACATGCGCAATCCACAGGACATTCCCACACCTTTTGACGTCTCTCTTTTGTTCGTATTTTTAGTACAGACAGTTAACTACCCAATCGTGCAATCAGCTGCAGTTACTAGTCGGATCCGATATATTTGTTCTTTCTTCCACCCATTGACGCGATGTGACATGCTAAAGAAGAAAAAGAGAAAAAGATTGTGACTCATCGTCAACTTCATTGTATCCTATCAATATGAAGTCAATAATTCTTCTTCAATAGATGGTGTTAGATCAAAACCGGAGAGTGTATATAGCAAATAGTTTGCAACAAGCTGTATATCATGCTTTTCTATTTAAAAAAAACCAAGATCATTATTACAATAGATATTTTCAAAGACGAATCATTTCCCATTTTTGCAGATCACTATTCATGTCGCGCCATAAATGTAACTGCACACCGGCTGATGTGTTATTTTCAGGTACAGATACCAACTTCGGAGTATCAGCATTACCTATAGTATAGACATTAATCAACTGGACAATATCTGGCTTATTTTCATCAACGATTTGTAACTTCCACAGCTGATTGTTTCCACTGTGATACGGATACTGAATTAACTTTGTGCCATCATCCACACCTGAACCTTGGTTATCTAAACTAAAGCGACTGTGTCCTGTAATAAGTCGAAATTGACCATGACCAGCATATTGAACATGCCATTTCTATACAACATACAACTATCGCATCCAAATCTATACGAAATAAATATCACTTGCCTGCCAATCGCCTCCATTATCATGCCATTGCAGAACAGAAGCAGACCAGTCGTGTGATGCGCTATCGATTTCAAGCAACAAACCTGTTTGAACATTTCGAAACTTGTAAAATCCATCATATTTGGGTCGCCACACTTCCAGTAGATCCACACTCATCACTGATGGATATTCAGCAGCATTGATCGTGGAAGCTTGCGCTTTGCCGCCCACACCTAGTCCAATCACCAAACACAAGCTATCCACTTGTTTCAGCTCATCAGATTTTGTGATCGTATTCACCCACTTGTCATCATAGTACCACGTGATCTGATCATATCCCCAGTCCAGTCCGTATCGATGTAGATTGTCACTTGTTTGTTTGTTGTCTGCAATAAAGTTCTGTTCTTCGACTTCACCTTTGCTGTTTGTGTACTTGAATCCATAGGCATAGCGAGACCGTGAGTCGAATGCTTCCATGATAGTGAGCATAGGCACGCGTCCTGAATCTTCTGGCACGAGAAACACGGCAGGCCACGTACTTTCCGTGGGTGGTACACGGAGAGTAATGTCGATGAAGCCGTTTTTCATGCAGAACTTTCCATTAGTGTTGACAGCACCCGAAGAGAAGTCAATGTCGAGTGGACCGAATTCTGTCATGACACCGAGCGTGATAGATCGTTCTTTGATAGCAGTTAGATTCAAGTAGCCATCTTGAGTGACTCGAACGAGACGCTGGTTTGTGTTCGCTCGATGAGTATAATAAGTGCCCCATGGGTACCCATAGTTCCAGAGGGAAGTGTTGAGTGTCGGAGGGTCGAAAGACTCATAGAGTACTCGAGTTTGTCCGTGAGTAAGTTGAGATGTGACTGACGAAGCAAGCAGAGAAATTATACAAAGGGCGATCATCACTCTACACAAACGACGTATAACTGGCGGGTATGGAAGGAGATTTGTGTTTATATACGTATAGAAGTAGATGATTATCTTGGAAGATAGTCGATGAGAAAAAGCCATCTGTGATATACTCAATTGTTTTAAATAATACGGATAGGTGCGTTATTTATAGAATATGAGGTTGATTGAAAATATAGGGTAATGTTCTTGTTCAAACTACAGGAAAAATATAGGTTAAGTTTGTTCGCATCATGTATCATGGATAATAATTCATATTTATCCAATTCTTCATCCGGATATTTATGAGAGTAATCTCTCGTCACTTATAAGACCAATTTTGGTAACAGTATTCTCTTAGAGAAATGATGACTTGATTTGACACTATTGTGCACTTATATTCTATGTTATCATGATGCCATCTGTATGACATCTAAATTATTGACGAATAGCTTCAACAAAGTTATTTTGATATACACATGCATGTCAGCAAGAGAAAGTACCGATATATTGTGTAATAGGGTGTTTTGTAATTTTCCTTAGAAAATATCACTTGAACATGCATCTTATGAAGGTCGAACGAAAAGCAAAGTTGTGACATGAACTTTATATATGTATGAGAAAAGCGTTAGAAAGCGTATTGTGTAGGATCCCAGATAAGAAATATATACATAAGCGTGACTTTTTAATAATGTTCAGCTGCGAATCCGGGCTTCGACACATGAACGTAAATAAAACGAGTGAGCTTTTTCTCATAATCGTCGATTAGATAGAGTGTCCACAGTGTTTCAATTGTCGTTTAAGATGGTGTAAATTTTCACGGTTACCATCGGTAATTAGATCTGTAAAAGTGTTTCTCTTCGTGATTATTGGTTTTCTAGTCAAAAACGACTTGCCATTTTAATGATTAAAGTAGAATAGACGATTTCTACGGTGTCACACATGAGCTATCTTCTACACATTAAGAATTCGTTCACTAATCCTTTCGATTTTAATATACACCATCGGTAGTAATATGACCTTCTTGTAATTGGAAAAGACGTTTTCCTTGCCGATAGATAAAGCGTCAAGGTGTTTTTCCTCGGTGAACTGCCCTTATGATATTGAAAAGCGAATGTTCTCTTTTTAACGAAGTATAAAAAACGCTTTGTGACACAAATTTGGATGAGTAAATATTAATTAGTGGTATGTATAAGCCATTCTCTATCAGACAATGTTGCTGTAGTAGTCTGCTTGAAAGAAGAACAGATGACTTTCTCTGTCTGCTGAGGAGAAAACGAATCTAACTTAAAGACCATTATCCCCTTATTGATCATACCATACATAGCAATAGCTTCATTTTATGGTCATGCCATTTACTTCTCACTTTCAATCGTTGCTTTCGTTACGAACATGGATTGAAAATTAACATAATGCTGCAGATTAGTCAAATGAGTTTTACCATCGCACTCTTAGTGTCGTTGACAACCTTAATAGAATAAGATGGTGTACATTCAACGCGTAGCTACTCCTTCTCATTCGTTTCAATGTCTCAATTGACTTATTGTTCGAATTGTTCATGTACAGTGCTTTCTTACACGATATAATCAGCTGTCTCATTTATGTGTGAAGTACAGTAACATATTTACATCTGATCAGAAGAGTATTTGAATTGTGTGTTCAAGGCAAATGTGTGACGGAGCATTCGTTGGTTGTGAACGCTTATCTTTTTGACATTATCATGTGCATAATTTTCTAGTGTTAGATACAACCGACTTTGTCTTTCACGTACAAAAGACT
Organism: Adineta ricciae; assembly: GCA_905250025.1. NCBI lineage: Eukaryota > Metazoa > Rotifera > Eurotatoria > Adinetida > Adinetidae > Adineta > Adineta ricciae. Next base: position 298,979 of record CAJNOJ010000090.1, read on the forward strand.
GGAATAATATTTTAAAAGTACAATCAAACTTGTCTTTCGATAGACGTTAATGCTAACAAAGTTTCTCAATATTGACATCCATTTTTAGTTCTCATATTTATTCCTGTTTGTTTTCTATTATCAGGACAGATACGATACTAAAACTAACCTTTGCCTTTCTAGAAAGACAATTGATACTAACATTTTTTTGTTTTCGAGACGATCATTTCGGAGAAGACAGACACTACCCACTGCTTGTTATCTCCTTTTATCTGAAAAAAATAAGCCTCAGAAACACTTTGTTTTCTTTCGGTACAAATGAAACTGATAGAGTCTTAGTCTTCGTAATCTCTGGCAAGTATTATTGATGCAAGACGATAGCTTTTCTTTGAGTTAACTATCATTTTCAACCTAGCACTTTTCACTGCATACATTCTGAACGGAATCAAGATGCGACACGGCAGTATACCGCCTACGAACGGTCAATCGTGCTTCCGTCCGCTGAATTCTCATAACAGCACAGCCATTATTGGAATTGCAATTCACCTTTCCTTTTATTATGAAGAAAATAAAACCACTATTACAATAGATATTTTCAAAGACGAATCATTTCCCATTTTTGCAGATCACTATTCATGTCGCGCCATAAATGTAATCGCGCACCCGGTGCTGTATCAGTTGCAGGCACAGATACCATTTTTGGAGCATCGGAATTAGTGATAGTATGAACATTAATCAACTGGACAATATCTGGCTTATTTTCATCAACGATTTGTAACTTCCACAGTTGATTGTTTCCACTGTGATATGGATACTGAATTACCCTCGTGCCATCATCTGTACCCCAGTTGTCACTATCTAAACCTTGCCGGCTGTGTCCTGTAATAAGTCGAAATTGACCGTGACCAGCATATTGAACATGCCATTTCTATACAACATACAACTATCGCATCCAAATCTATACGAAATAAATATCACTTGCCTGCCAATCGCCTCCATTATCATGCCATTGCAGAACAGAAGCAGACCAGTCGTGTGATGCGCTATCGATTTCAAGCAACAAACCTGTTTGAACATTTCGAAACTTGTAAAATCCATCATATTTGGGTCGCCACACTTCCAGTAGATCCACACTCATCACTGATGGATATTCAGCAGCATTGATCGTGGAAGCTTGCGCTTTGCCGCCCACACCTAGTCCAATCACCAAACACAAGCTATCCACTTGTTTCAGCTCATCAGATTTTGTGATCGTATTCACCCACTTGTCATCATAGTACCACGTGATCTGATCATATCCCCAGTCCAGTCCGTATCGATGTAGATTGTCACTTGTTTGTTTGTTGTCTGCAATAAAGTTCTGTTCTTCGACTTCACCTTTGCTGTTTGTGTACTTGAATCCATAGGCATAGCGAGACCGTGAGTCGAATGCTTCCATGATAGTGAGCATAGGCACGCGTCCTGAATCTTCTGGCACGAGAAACACGGCAGGCCACGTACTTTCCGTGGGTGGTACACGGAGAGTAATGTCGATGAAGCCGTTTTTCATGCAGAACTTTCCATTAGTGTTGACAGCACCCGAAGAGAAGTCAATGTCGAGTGGACCGAATTCTGTCATGACACCGAGCGTGATAGATCGTTCTTTGATAGCAGTTAGATTCAAGTAGCCATCTTGAGTGACTCGAACGAGACGCTGGTTTGTGTTCGCTCGATGAGTATAATAAGTGCCCCATGGGTACCCATAGTTCCAGAGGGAAGTGTTGAGTGTCGGAGGGTCGAAAGACTCATAGAGTACTCGAGTTTGTCCGTGAGTAAGTTGAGATGTGACTGACGAAGCAAGCAGAGAAATTATACAAAGGGCGATCATCACTCTACGCAAACGACTTATAACTGGCGGGTATGGAAGGGGATTTGTGTTTATATACGTGCAGAAGTAGATGGCTATCTTGGAAGATAGTCGATGAGAAAAAGCCATCTGTGATATACTCAATTGTTTTAAATAATACGGATAGGTGCGTTATTTATAGAATATGAAGTTCGGAGTCGGTATTATTACTAGGGAAAATGTGTAATTGCAGCTTGATTTTTGAGCCATTACAAGGAGTACACATTGAATTCGTCCATATCGCTGTTCGTGTGACTGAACTGCGTCTATGCGGACTTTCAATTCTGTGACTAAGAGAAACGATACCAGTGGAAAAACTTCTCATCAGAAAACGGCCAACCTTGATGATAACGCGCGTACTTTTTATCTGACGATGTCACGGAGTCATTTGAATCAAAATGGAACTACTGAAGAAAGCTAGTAGCTGTATATTCTACGATTAACAAAGTTCTCTTCTATAGCGTCATTCTTCAGTGACAGCCATGGGTATGTATTGTTAGGCGAGAGTAAAATACAAGTTTTGATGTTTGATTCCATATGACACCGTGTGCATATCATTAATTTAATCAATTCCAGAATAATATTCCGTCTAATTTTGAGAGGCAAATCTCCATAATGTTTTGGATAAAGACAAGAGAACAAAAATTGCGTCTATCATGTTGGTTTCGTCGTATTCACTGACATTTAAATATGTATAGATCGAAGTGTGAATATGGATGACATATTGTGAAGGGATAAAATGTGGAAAACAAAATGAGCGTTTCTTCTGTTTTCTGATCGTACAAGTTCGTGTTATATTATCAGCTGGAAAATTTCACAATGCAATCGAGTTCATGGCGAACAAAGGTGTGGCCTAATCGCCGATTAATGCTCAATAATTGTTTGCTTTTTCTCGGATTTTTTTTCACGATCACATTTGTTCGCACGACCTATTTTCAACCTGGTGACTCCTACTCATATGATCTTCAATCGTCTATCTCGTATAAAACCTTCTTTCAACATTTACAATCATATTCGTATCCTGTATCATGTCAAAAACTTTTCGAAGGTGATCCAAACGAAATTCAGCATGCAAACAATCTCTTACGCAACAAAACGAACTCATATTCTGCAATTTCGAACGAAAAATATCATGTACCGAAAAGCCTATGCATTAATTATCGCTCCGAACGTTTCAATCAACCCTTCCATTACCGAGATTCATCAGTCAATCGACAATTTCCGATAGCATTTACTATTTTACTACATGATAACGTCGAACAATTCGAACGTCTCTTACGTCTGATCTATCGTCCACAAAATATCTATTGTATTCATGTTGATAGTGGCGCAGAAAGAGCGGTTTTCGAATCTGTGCGATCTATTGCTGGTTGTTTCGATAATATTTTCCTAACAAACAAACGTGAACGAGTCCTTTATGCAACTTTCCGGCGATTACAGGCGGACTTGAATTGCATGGAAGATCTATTGAAATACCCATCATGGAAATATTTGTTAAATATCGCCGGTTCAGAATTACCATTGAGAACCAACAGTGAATTGGTGAAAATTCTGTCGATTTACCGAGGATTCAATGATATTGAAGGCATATGGAGAAATAGAAACGTGCATCGATTTGAATATGTGTTTAAGTACAATAATAATACACGTGGAACACATGAATCTTATATCAGCAGAACCGATGAAAGAAAGAAACCACCTCCGCACAATATTTCAATTTTCAAAGGATCTGCTTATGGTATGGTGCCGTTTTCCTTTCTACTAACGCAGATAAATACCTTTAGTAATTCTAGGTGTATTTTCTCGTGGATTTGTCAATTACATACAAACAAATCCAATTGCTAAAGATCTGTTGAATTGGTCACAGGATACTTACAGTCCTGACGAACATGTCTGGGCAACATTAAACTATAATACACATTTAAAAGTTCCCGGTGGATCTAAAGGTAATTAATGCACCTACGATGAATGTTCGATTCAAATACAGTAGTATTTTGTTTTCATAGCACAAACTGATCCTGCCAAATGGACAGGTCGGTTCTGTAACTGGGGTGAATACCGATGTCATGGTGCTATTATACGTGGTATCTGTGTATTTGGTACCGCTGATTTACCATTATTAGCGGGTCGTCATGAGTTGATTGCCAATAAATTCTATCTCAAAGTCGATCCCATTGCTTACCAATGTTCCGAAGAGCTTCTTGTTAATCGCTCGAAATTTGAATTGCCATTAGCTAATGCACAAATATATCGTCAAATGTCTTTTTTATCATCTCCGTAATTGTTTTTTTCCTCGCAAGAAATATATTCTCGTCACCGAGCAAAATTTTATTCGATTTTCATAACAAAACATTATGATAACAGTCACTCGGAAGAATCGTTTTTAAACCGCTTCGATGGATGATCTTCATCATTGTGCTTTTTGTCGAAAAGAACAATCTTCGCACACATCATATCCTTCTTCGGTGCGACTTGCCGAACGAATCGACATGATATTTGTTGATCACTGATGTTCGGCATGAAAGTCTTCAATCGTGAACGAATGTCTTCATCGGTATTTTCAGCTTTTGAAAATGTATAACAATGGATATGAATCGGTAAGATCCATTGTTGTCTATCTTCACAATCCTTCTCTAACCATTCGGGGAAAACATCCAAGAATGTCAAAGCGATATCAGGTAGATTCATGAGAATCACGATTTTATTGTCCGATAGGCACCAACGTTTTTCTTTGTCGTCGAGAATCTCTTTCTGATAAGATTCAATGCGAGGAAAGACAATCGTGCGAAGAAATTCTCGCCCATCTAAATTGAATACATGATATTGATTGGAAAATTTCTTTGATTGATTTGTTTTTAAGTTAATTGTCATCCATTTGACAGATTCCGGATTGAGATCATTAGCATAAACATTACAACCAAGCATTAGAGCAGGAACAACGAATGGCCCAACACCAGCAAAAACATCGAAAACCAGATCATTATGATGAAGAATTTTAACAATACGCTCGCGTTCGGTACCTGAACGAATCACTCAATAGGAATTTGAATACATTAGTATTGTGGTTACGTACTTAATCGAGGATTCCAATAAACTTTGGAAAAATCGAATTGGAACGTTGCTTTACTTTCGCGACACTTGACAATCGTGTTTTGTTCGCCGGCGAGAATCTCCAAATCAAAATTTCGATGAACAGAATCGATTTCGTGCAGTTTATTCACGACGGTTTTAACATTAACAAGTTTATCGAGAACTACTTGCGCTACAATTCTTAGAAGAGAATGTATTTAATCGAAAAAGAAAATATCGTCAATCATAGTGCTTATCGTACTTCTTTCGAACGTACTTTAGCCTATGAATGTTTACTTACCGATAACATGCTTGTATGGTAGAACAGCATCTTTCAAATTGAAATGAGCTATATGTCCGATGAGACTATATCCAGAGCCGGTATTAATCGGTCCATCTTTGCCTAAATCATCCGGTAGGATTGCTTTGATCACTTGTTCAATAGAATAATTCTCATATTTGACTCCTAAGTCCATGAAATCGAATGATTCTTCGATGTATTTCGCAATCGATGGCATCATCTTAATCGCATCCTCTTTCGTCACAATAACATCCGGATCTAACAGGACTTGTTTATGGGTTTTCGATACTGGCTGCAGATCTCGAACATTCTTCATTGATGGTAATGTCAACAGAGCATTTTTCCATTTTGACGTTTGAATACATTCCACAGGAACGTTAACGTAGGGTACATTGATCGTTTGTTGGAACTGCTCACGATCTAACGTTGTCTTACCCTTAACTGCTACGGGTAATTTCAAATGCATTTGCCGTGTTAGTGATCGAATGAATCTATGCGAATAAACAGACATTCATCTGTAATATTTTTGAAACGACCAGTTCTAGAATGATTCGTGAAGTGATCTTTTCGGCTAAAACGGCGGCTTTTTTTATCAATCGAAAGAAATGAAATAAATAGATGATGAACTGATAAAAAAATAGCAGATGCACGTGTTTACACAGAAACAAACAGTGAAGAAAGAGAGAAAGAGAAAACGGAAAACGAAACGAGTTTATTTCAGAATCACTGGATGGTGAAAGTATAGGTTAGGAATACCAGCGTCGAACGAAAAATGATCATTCTCTATGATTGAGATCGTTTTTTTAATGATGTTCCTGTCGGGGTTAAGCCACGATTGGTTTTGCGTTTATCAATCAAAGCTTCAATACGTGATAACGGACGGCGAGTTGTTCCTATTGTATCATCGGGAATATCGCGAGTCTTTCTCTCGACATATGATTGAGTATTTCTAAAACAAAGAAATCAACTTCAAATATCATATTCAGTGAATGTTATCGATTAGTAGCTGAGAAAAAAAAACGAAAACATGCACTACGTATTGGTTTAGTCTAGTTTCGTCATGCAATGCTCGATCTGTGCAAGCTACCTGTCGACGATATGTCTGAGATGGAGATGTACCACGTGATGGCGATAGGCCACTTTCGGCAACTGCCAAAAGAAAATCATCGGTCGAATCCGACCGTGTGGGAAAACGACGGGACGACGATGTACGAACGAAATATTGTGAAGTAGACATCAGGTTTTGACTAAAGGGCGAAGGTAATTTTTCTTGTTTGATGATCAATTCTCTAACGTGAGATTGAGCCTTATTCTCGGAGTATGGACTACTTACGTTGTTTTCGCCGCACGAACAGCTTGTTCACGCCAAGCTCGGATCTCTTGCAAACAAGTCTAAATAGAAATCAAAGACGCAACTGAACTTTTTATGTATGAAGAAGAAAAGACTTACGGAAAAGAAAGTACAGAATAGTTTCAGATCAGTAAAGAATTCAGTCAGAGAATAATTTTTCAAATCGATCGCTAAGAAATCACATAAATTTTGGTAAGCATTTGTCATTTCCTCATCGAGTTGCTCCAGTCGAGCAACGTCATCATCAGCAACGCTTAGGAAATCCTTAGAAGACGAAAAGTAACATTTTCATCTGAATTTCGATTAAATTCACTTCTATAGCTTCAGCAAATTGATCGCCTTCAATTTGATCTTCTGCATTTTTGGCAATCGCTAGTTCTTCGCGAGCATTTTTCAATTCACGCTTGATTTCCTGCGGTTGCTTTTGCAGTTCCAATATGTTAACTAAAAGCGGAAAAAAGAAAATGTTTTCACTTCAATAAAACTCATCTTGACCTACTTTTCGATACTCCATCAGCAAGCAGATAAAACTCATCGGAAAACGAAAGTAGATCACGATGTTTATCCTGAATGGCTTGAACAATGAAATGCAATAGTGAACGACGACCATCATTTGCTTTAGTGGAATGTAACTAGAACAAACCAGTCGACTTCTTTTCTTTGTTCTCTTCGAAATCAGTCGATAGAATTACTTTGGGCAGAAAACTGATATCAAAACCATGGATGGGTTCGTATGATTTCGCACTTGAATTCATATAGTTACCAACAGTTAAGATTAATTCGAGCATTTTCTTAAATCGAACGGAATGTCGAACATGATCACATGCAGAACGGACTTCAACAAATGCCTGAAGATGCAACACAACTTGGAATGTTTTGTTTCCAATGTCGAATTCAACAAACTTTGTCTGTTTCTTCAACTGTTTCTTTGTAATTTGCTTTGAAAAGAAGTGTTTTTAAACGTTGCTTCAATCGTTTGATATCACCGATCTGAACACAAATCAAAATGCAATTACTACTTCGATAGATTGTTCGATCGTTTTCAAAAGATAATTTACTGCACAAAAATACTGTTCGGAGTATTGTAAATCATTGATTTCATGTTGATAATCCGCTAAAATTTTCAACTCTTCACTTGATGGTAAGTACTTTTCTAATTGTTTCAAAAAATCATATTTCAAATTTTCATTATCACACGTCAACATCCATTCCCGAAATACCGATGGCGTTACTTTCAATTGACTAAACATGATCGCTAGAAGAAGAAAAAAAACACGAGAGAAAGAATTTCGATAAGAAGATTCGTTCTGATCGGGGAAAAGAAGTCTTTTACCAAAATTTTGAGCAGCTTTTGCATCGAGTACACGCAGTTCTTTCGATTTATCAACAAGTTCATGAATGGGCTGTCGATCTAGAAGAATTCGTTTTGGTTTTTCGTGTTGATTTTCGTTGAAAAATAAAAATGATATACTCGGAGTGATTTTACTGGCGAAATTCTTCCGTATGTCGGAGAAGAGTACATCATTGACGTATTTTTCTTCGTCGACATTGACCCACATTGATTCTTTTTTGATTGTATATGGATTGATCTGATAACGAGAATGCAATTATATTGAGAATGAATTGACCAAATACTAACTTTACTCCATTGAACTTTTTTGACAGGTTCGATAACGGAATATTTCCGCTTTTTACGCAAATACTGTGGCAGTTGAAGTGGAGCTGAAGTTTGGTATCTTAGATGATGCATATTCGAATGACAATCTCAACCTACCACTAAATTCTGGCATCATCGGCGGTGGAGGTGGAGGACTACTAAAGCCCAGTACTGGTGCTACAGGTGCAGATGCTGTTATTATCTGTTTTGTCGGTTGACAAAATGGTGGCAAAGGAGGCGGAAGAGGTGGTGCCGGTGGTGTTGATACTATTTCATTTGATTTCTTATCTACTTGCATAACCAGATCCGAGAGTAGTGACCGTACGTCATCGTCGATATTATATTTTGATATGAGTGAAGAAGAAGGTCCATATTGCCCGTTAGCACAGGAAACGAACGATCCTCTAGCAGACATGTTGAATGGCTAAAAAGAGAATAACTCAGTTGTGTGTTGTTATCAACTACAATGAACTCTTTTCTTACTTTGTAAAAGTCGTTGTCGTTGGAATTGATATTAATACTTGAGCGCACAGTGGCTGGTTGTGAATTCGAGTTTCTTGAATCAGAATTCAACGTGATCCATTCCAAAAGTAATTCACCTAGACAAACACTCGAACTGTGTAGGAGTGAAGAACAGAATAATGAACGAAGAAATACTTGTAAACTTGGCATGATCGTTTTTGAATGATTGCGAAGATGTTAAAGGTGAACGAACATCATCATCATCACCGGGCGACGATGAATCGTTAATATTATCATGTAGAAAGAGTTTTTGCATAGTCTGCCGAACAGTATTCTCATCGACACGATGTGGCGATATCGGTGACGATGGATTACTATTCGAATCGGTTTTTGATACAATAAATGACGACATGGAATCAGTATCAAGTGTTGAACATTTCTAATATACTACTTTGTACAAGAAGGATTGCCGTCTAGAAGGTTTGATAATTACCTCAGTGGAAGATATGACGATTGGACCTGTTTGGATTGCTATATGTTTTTTCTCAATCTTGTTCTCAAGATTGACTTGGGTAGATATCGAGTTGCTTTCTATTTGTTGAACATCGGAATGAAAACTGTATTCACTCTAAAGATAAAATTAGAGATAAATATCTTTTTTTCTTCTGTGTCAATTCAATATACACGTACCGCAAGAATATCCAAAATGGTTGTCGCTGTCGATGATTTATATTTATATTCTTTGCTTTCGATCAGATGGTGATTAACTATTAGAAAAAAAGAATATATACGTTTAGATGAAGGTCGCCATTTTTTGTTCATATTTGTGAGTATATTGAGAGGAAAAACGAATGAGATTGATATTCTCTATTGATTAATATGAAAGTGAAGGCAGAAAGAGAAATGAGCAGATCAATAAGAGATATAAATGATAGAATAGTGTGTTATAAACGTACCAAAAGAGCAATCGACAATGATACCTGTTTGGCCTGCCTCTTTCGCTTCTTCAGTCACACATTACTGACTAGAACACAGAACGATATCGATATAACATCCTTCACACTTGACACGAACACAGAAAGCTTCACACCTTACACTATCATCAATAAAAGACAATATACACACACATATACGTTCACAACACGTATACCAAACTCACTATCATTAATAACGGATGGCGATGAGGAAGAGTATTCCATATCTGTATTATGGTTAGTTGTCCATGAGTAGATGCTTTGTGTCTAAGTAATATTGAGAGAGAAAGAGAAAGATAGAATTGATCATCATTATCAATCATGACATTTAACAGCGAGAAAAAAATCAAACGACAACAGATACAAATGAAGCTTGACTTCGAGATTCCGTTTCGTCATTTTCTTGCGAATGAAATGATTAGATTTGTCATCATTATCTGTTTCGCAAACTTGCCTGCAGAATCGAATAAAAGCAAATGAATGCGACAATGGAGGAATACAAATCGTACATATCAACTCATCGTTTAATTGTCGCGAAACTTATACTTCTGTTCGTTCTCGGCTGTTTCTTTTCGATCTGTTCATGTCAACTGATCATTCGACAAATTCATGCCGATAAAAAACGATTGAATGCATCGAAAAACATGCAACAAATGATCAATATTATTCCTGTTCAACAGACATGATCAACAAATTCTTCCCCAGGTCATGACGTTTTTCTCTTTTTATGAACAAAAACCCTGATGACTAGTGTTCTTTTTCCTCTTTGTTTTACTGTTCAGCGTGTTAGTTGAACTAAAGAACGCACAAACAAACTTTGTGCACATTCATCAATGTAGAACATTAACATCGATTCGATATCATCGATATCGAAGGTTTTGACAGACTTGAATGGATATGTTGAACATCAAGGCCATTTTACATTCCGATCAAGGTAAAAATAATCAGAACAACAACTATGAATGCAAGCAATCGAGATAAAAAAAAATCACTTGAATTAATATGGCTTTTTCCGGAACAAAAAAAAAGAAATTGATGTTTATAATTATTGAGTATACATCGAAAAAAGAAAAATGAATGTGCAAGAAAAAGAAAAAGATGATATCAACTATTATACAAACAGTGCGAGAGCGTTTTTCTATAGAACGAGGTGAGATGATAAATAATGATATCTAATGCAATTCGAACAGGTAATTTGAAAGCGCGCGCGCACCCGTCTATCCACACGATTGCTTCAAGAATGACATTATAGGAAAAGAAAAATGTGTTTGTCAAACAATCTATGTCATTCGAAACATCAAATACGTATTGCATCGTGTTCAATTATGTCGATATCATTGATCGCTTTTGACATATGTATGTGTAGGAAGACCCATGATGGTTTCTGACACCTTTTTTTTTCTTTACCTCTACCCTCCTTTATTCACATACATCGAGTGAATACAATTGATTACCTTCGTCAGATGACAAGGTTTTTTACACCTTTTTCATCATACATGGTCGTCCGACAGTATAAATAACGAATAAAACTTTGATTATCTTCGACTTTGGTTAAAGAAAAACATATGCGAATAGAGCATTTTCCTAATAGAACGCTATGGATATTAGAGAATATGATTTCTCATGAGTATAACGAATGTAAAATCTGTCCTGATTCATGTTAATATTGAATAGAAAGATAGATTTTGCGGAATCGGTGCAAATTTGTTTGGAACTTACCTGAAACAAGTCTGTCTCTTGTTGATCTTCTCGTCGTAGAACATCAAGTCCAATTAGACATGTACAACATTGTAAAATGATTTGTTTAATCAGTGGAAGATTGTCATGACGATCTTCGAAATGCACTAAAAACCAGTCGACTAATAAGTCACCTAAAAACAAAGTCAAATCTCGTGAACCTTCGTGGTTTTTTGGACGTGAATTTTCTCTACCGGAAAATTTTGCGTGTTTACTCGATTGTAAACATGGATGAATTAATATCGGCGACATTAAATTGTTCGAATAATTATCATCTGTAGAATTGCTCGATGTTGATTTTTTATTGTACACACCAAAAAATCGCCGCAAAACTTGTCGAACATAGTTGACATTATTCAAACGTTTATCATTGGAGTTTGTTTGATTACGAAAGTCCATGAGAGTTTGAATTTGAATGTTATTCAAATCTAAATCTGGTGTTGTTGCCGTGGAAGATAAATGAGATGGACAATTCGACTTCGACATGACTACGGAATACTATATGGTTTAAATACAACCGAATGAGGTTTTGTTTTAGTTAAATATCGAGTTATTTATCATCTAACTGAATAATATTTCGTATGAAAATATGTGAACGAATAGAAATACAACGTTGATAGTCGCGACGCGGGCAGAAAAGATGCCGTTAAAGAATAGGAGAATGACAATTGATGGAAGAAATAAACCAATTCTGAGCGAATATGAACGTACGTACATTTTTTGTTTGCATTGTTCAGTTCATTTCCGATACAAAATGTCCAAAGAAGATGACGCATGCGATACTTCGGAAACGCTTCGCGAAGGTAGAGGATGAACTGTACGGTTTTCATCAGTATATTGACGTTTCCGTTCATTTAGACACGCATGCGATCGCTGACGAAACCAAACATCTCATGCTCGAAGCTCGTTCGAGTTTAACAACAATCATATGTAGCATTCTAGTCATGTCTTTAGTCTCAATTTTCCTTTCCACTTGGCTCGCGAAGACAATCACCAACACTCCAGCATCATTTGGCTCCATCGTTAGCCATTATTTCGGTTTAGACCGAAATGGTAGTGAACCATATGTCACTTGGTGGACACCAAAGCATGCGAAACCGAATGAAATCCTCTCACGACATTCTTCAATCAATAGCACTAATTTGACTGCAAAAGTTCTTCCAATAACAATTCCATATAGCGATTATCCGAATTTTCATACTATTGTTTTGCCAATGTTATTTATTTGTGCGATCCTTTTGGCCGCATTTGCCTATTATACTCGTATGAAATGTACAAATCGTGATTTCGCATGGGGTGCTGTTCCTAAAATACCATTAGGACGTGTCGACCCTAAAACAGTGGCCGTCGCTCTTGCGAAAGCTGAAGACGCTGAACTTGGCATTGACTACACCATTGTTCAAGGAACAACTGAAGAGCCGGTAGTGTTTTCTCTAGCTGAAACGATCGAACCTCCACGAAAAGAAGGAGATATCGTTGATGAAGGCACTCAATATGAATCAGAAGATGTTTTAAAGTAAGACGAATCGAACTTCAACTCATTATTTTACTTCGGATTTCTAGAGTGATTACTCATGTTTCATCTGCGCCTCAATTGCATAAGAATGCTCAACTTGTACCCTCAGTGACGCCATCTGAAGAGCAAAAGCATCTCATTGAACTCTTACAACGAGAACCGTTGCCTACGCTTTCACCATCGAAATGAACGCTCATCGCTACCATGTACAGAAATCAAATTATTCGATCTGTCGTTCAATTACTTGTTTTGTCTTTTTTCTTATTGTATAATTTTATATTAATTAATTGATAAAAGGCAATAATAAAGTGTTCTATAGAACCGATGATCTTCCTACAAGTCGAAACGCCATGCTGGGAATATACGTACGAGGAGAGCATTCGAACATAGATGTATTTAGAAGAAAGAAATATCGAACTATGCTAATGATGTTGAAACATTGGGGAGGTTTGTGCGACCTGCCGAGCGAGAGAATGACGACAATCCACACCTTTCAGTAGCGAAGGAGAAACGGAGCAATGTTTCTTTGCCATAATTAATGAATGCAAATCAAGACATTTCAGCCGGAGATCACGTCCGAATAGAACCTTATTTATTTACTGAGTGTTGTTCTCGTTCATCGAGTAATATCAACAAAAGAACATGCTTCGAAACGGTGTCGAAGGGCGGTGTCATCACTTCTGTTTTTCTTCCTTTCCTTCAATTGTTTATCTTAGATTTTTCGTTTTATATAACGAACAGATACATGAAGTGATTGATTGACTCTTCCTCTTAATATACACATCGTACCATACGCGTGCTGTTGTATCTGTTGCCTTTCGTAAATCAATATTGAATGAAGACTACCATTATGATCAACGAGATGATATTATATAAATCTATTCAAGCAGTAGCATGGAGCTTAGAACTGATTAAGTCACACCCTGAAAAATCTCTGCATAGACAAATACTTAATCTCGTACATCATTTGCAATCTTTTCATTGGACAAGTGCATCAAATAATGATTTTTCTCATTTCTATTGGCTCGATAATGGGAGACATTCTCGCATCTATGCACGATGATTGCATCGATCAAATGGAGTAATTTGCATTGAGAATTACAACACTATTGCTTTTCAGCTGGCAATTTTCTCGGGAATAACGACATAGTTATGTCGACATAGAAAGAAGGAGAAAGGGAAAGACGAAGAAGAAACAGAAATAACGCTTCACCATCATCAAGATGATAATTGCACAGTGCCTGGTTGGATAGTGGCAGAAAAAACACAGTCAGTGCGTTATACATTGTGACAACGATAGAGAGAAAACGAGCCTATCAGAATGCGCGAGAGGAGAGAGAAGAAGAACACGAATAAAAAGTGAGAAAATCTATTCGGAGAGAAAGAGAAGAAAAGACAGAAGACAGAAGATACTTCTCTATCCAAATAAGAGAAATTATCATGAGTACTACGACCGACAATCTAATCGAAGACGAAACCATGACTGGTAAGAAATCGAGCTTCTATTTCTTTGAAAAAAGTATTTCAATCTTTCTTTCTATGATATTACAGAATCGGACAATCGAAAGAGTTTTCTCATATCCAATCTCTTATCTGGTGAATCTCTGTTAGACGCCGAAGAAGACGAAGAAGAAGAAGAAGAAAACAATTCAATGAACGATGATTCAATAGAAGGAAAACTTCCTGATGAAACCAAATTACATCGAGCATTTCCAAAACCCTCAATGACATTTCCACGTTTAATGTCGACAAATGATTTTTCCTACCTCTATTATCTTAGTTATCAATACTTCGCCATGCAAATGTCTAAAACGAATCCAATCCAGCCAACCAACCATCCTTCGATAAAAAAACCGTGTTCATTCACTCCGCCAACCTCTTCATCATGTTCATCGTCATCTCCCTCACCAAATTCAACAATCAATTCACGTTATCAGTGTGATGGCTGCTCTAAATCATACTCAACATTTGGTGGACTTTCTAAACATAAACAATTTCACTGTATCGCTCAAATAAAGAAGCAATTTCAATGTAAATTTTGTGAAAAGACCTACAATTCATTGGGCGCCCTGAAGATGCACATTCGCACACATACGCTACCGTGTAAATGTAAAATCTGTGGTAAGGCATTTTCACGTCCATGGCTATTGCAAGGACACGTTCGCACACATACTGGAGAAAAACCCTTTCAATGTGAAATCTGTTGCCGAGCCTTTGCCGATCGATCAAATTTGCGCGCACATATGCAAACCCATTCGGATATAAAAAAATATCGCTGTACGAAATGTTCAAAAACATTTTCGCGTATGTCCTTACTCAATAAGCATATGGAAAACTGTTTGCAGCAAACAACAACGTCGGTGCCTGTGCCAACAATAGCAGACACGAATACTCTTGACGAGTGTAGCAGTACGGCTGCACTTTCGATTTAACATAGGGTTTTCTCAAGTATTTGGCAAGTATTTTTCTTTCTCATGTTACGTATGTACCCTGTTCATTCTAATGTGTATTTATTTCACTAACTCACCTTATTGCATACATATGTACACTTTTCGTCTTTGTGCATCTTTCTCTTTTTGTGACAATTTGTTCTTTTTTTTTCTCTTTATAATATAAAAACGATAGACAATCAGAAGACATTTTTGTTTTCTTCTTGCCGAACGAACTCATAGGAAATGAATACTCGAATTGTACCACCGTGTCGGGATAGGACGAGTGAATTTCCGTTTCGGTCAGTTTCCTGTTCGAGATTCCTCAGTCAAATTGACGATAAGTTAAGAATTTACGAAAGATCTGACGATCATTCATCATTATCGAGAACAAACGACTTATGTGCTCATAAATCACCTTTCCTCCTCTTCCATTCTTCAAGTCTCTCGCCCTCTCTATCTTTCTCTTAATCGATTAGATATATTCTCGGAAAAGCGAACAACCGTTAAATTGAATATAAGCATAGTTCTGCTTTAACGAGTGTTAATGATGAGAAAACAGACTTCGTAATTATTGCCGCCTCCATTGAAATCTCAAAGAATGTGAGTTTATCTGAACATAGAACTGATCGTGATTGACGTTTGTTTTCTATCAAAAGAAAACGAATGGAGCGGGTGGAGAAGATAACCTGTTTGTCTAGAAAAGCAATCCTATCATTCAATGTAGCAGACAAATGAGCAATAAAGCGATCATATTATATAGTATTCTTTCTCATCGACGTTGTCAATGGTTAATATTTATCACGAGTCCAACGATAAACAAGTATCGATCTATTCTGCCCTTCTGTTGTTGCCATTTGTCAGCCTGTTTTGGCAACCTGCTCGTCTTTCAATCTTACTTGCCTATTATCATTATCATCAGTTGCTTGTTTCGTGATGAGTTGATCAGAACGCGTCTGCTAGTGTTATTGCAACTGATCATTCAGCAAGAATGTACACGCGAATGCTGGTCATTATGTATATACAATGAAAAATGTTTGTTGATTGACTCGCCTTGTGTGTGTATGTGTGCTGAGCACGTAGTCTCTAACTGATGATGACGAGTTTCCGACTTCACTTATACGTATCACATTCGATCAACGTGCTCCGTTAAGTTCAGAGCCAACCTGCCAGATATTGAACATCTGTAATAAACACGAGAGATGGGAACTTTCTGAGTGATATACCAGATTACAGCGTGATCTTTCATCTCCATTGGAAATGAATCGTTTAATAGCAGTACTCGTCTTTATTGAACTGTATAATAGAACTTTTATTTATTTCAATTCCCAACGGTTTGAATTGACTTTGTTTATTTGATGTTAGTCAATTGTATGTTCAGCATGAATGAAAATTGTATCGAATAGTTCGTTGTTTCTTTTGAAATCTTTGATGATTTACGTATATCTTGTTCAATAGTTAATGTCCTTTCAGTCAGATGAGTGATGATAGATGATTCCCAGAAATCAGAATGTACGTATGCTGTCTGTCGAATGAGAATGAATAGATCTATTTAGCACGTGGAACAGTAAGTAGCTTGAGAAAGAGAACGGACGGGTACACAGAAGAAAGCATCTTTTCTAATTATCATTTGACATATAGCACGATCAACGAAGAAGAAATATAAGCAGCAGCCAAAAAATACCGTCGAAACGTCGAGCTTGACGATGACAGACATCATCACTTTCACCATCATCGACCGGTCTGTTGTTCGAAATTCCAATGGTATATATATAAACATTTTGTCTTTCAACACTTGTCGTCACTATGAGGCTGGCTATTAGATGCTAATATCGGAAGAGAAGAGTACGGAAGAAAAAAAAATCAATTTCGAGTTTGTGACATTTGTATATACTCATCAATAAGAATGCAAAAGGGCATAGGAACTAATCATTAACAATAGGAAGATATCAGAAAAGATGAGATCGATTTTTTTTTCAAAACTTTCTATTTTGGTTAATCAACAAACGATACAGTAAACACTTCTGACATTATTCTTCGCTTAATCAAAAGAGCAAATCTTTTCTACATGCTCGTTTAGTATAAGAGACGGTTTTGTCGAAGATTCGCATTGACTTGACATTATTTCGACGATATTTTCCAACATGGAAAAGCATTTTTTTCCTTAATATCTTCTTATCAATTCTAAAAGGTTTGTATCCATCAAGCAGAGAGGTGCATATTGGCGTGAAAAATGACTTTCTAATGGCACCACTAAGCAGGCGTGGATTTGCCACGCACATATACATAATAATTCGTATATAATATTCTTGACGTCGTCCACCGCTCGGTCTCGATCAATCATTTTCCCTTCTTTCGACATTTGTCGATCTGTTGAAGAAGACGAGCAATCCATATGGATAAAAACAAACAAAAGTCAACTGATTCTTGAAAATTTTTGCTCATCAATCTTATGACAGGTGACTTCTTTCAAGAATGAATCTAAATATTCGTCACTCCAAGAAACAGGACTACGCGAGTATAAAAGCGAACTTCTCGATCAACATGGTCATCTGATTATCTTGTTATCACTTTCTACAGATCTTTCAAGTCAATGCACTGCATAATTTAATCTATGCTTCGCTAAGCTCTGACTACAAAATGGAACAGGCGACAGCAGGCAGAAGCACCACTAATATATGTTCGATGTTACTGATCGCTTTTTCAGATAAGTCCAGTTAGCATCGTATAGGGAAAAAAAGCAACACGCTTGTTATCTAACGTGTATGCAGTGAAGAATGTCGGTTAATTATTTTCAAAGAATCCTTTTCCATGTGAAACGAAGACAAATCAGATTGATCAAAGCGCAGAAAATATGGGTAAATGCCTTTGAACTCATCAGGAACAGAAGTAACAGCAAGTTGAGCACTAGTCATCGAAAAAGAGATCATCTCTTTTGATTAGGAAGGAACACTTCAGCGTTAATCGTTATTTTATTTTCATATCGATACGAATCAGTAGCGGCAGAATGTTGCTCGTCGAATCGTTTAATTTTTCGCAGTGAACCATTCACTGTCTATTTGGTCAATGTTGACTTTCATCTGTTTGATTAAATTGTACAAGCAGATAAATTTGAAAAAAGCATATGCACCCGACTTCAAGATGACTGGAAAGGATAACAAACGGTTTCTCTAAGGATCAGATAGTTCGTTTTCAAGATAATTCAGACTAGACGGTCTTGTTACAGTATAATCAGTTGGAAAGGACAATCAGAACTCGCTTCGCATGCATCATGTGACCTTCTTTCGCAGACGGAATATAGCTTTAAAACTATCTTGCATACTTGTGTCGAAAATACACCACATTGTCTTGTAGATATGAATTAATCAATTCCATTTCCTTTTCAGAATTTGAAACTGACTTGTGTCTCTTTCTGAAAGTAACCAAAGCTTTGTTTTGAATTGACTCTATCTTACGCATTGGTCGATATACCGATGCAAATCAGATATGGAATGACGTCAACACGATCTAATGATAGAATTCCTAATTTGCGAGAAATATCAAGCGAAATTTGACACGTACGTTCACCTGTCAATATACGCTCCAATCAAATATTGTAGAGGGCGTTTATCTAACTTAACCTTTCGTATCATTTTCGACGAACAAAGCCATAAACATTTTCATTTTTCAAATGGCATCGCTGGTCGTTCATACTATCGTTGGATTTCTGTTCCGACTTGTCTTAATTTTTGTCGGTGACGTCTATGATAAAGATCTAGCTGGCGATGGACCGCTGTACACTGATATCGATTATCGTGTTGTCACCGACGGTGCAAATCATGTTTTACACAACGAAAGTCCGTATCAGCGTACAACATATCGATATACACCTTTGTTGGCTTATTTACTAACACCAAATCTATTTCTTGATGAAAACTGGGGAAAATTGCTCTTTTCAATTTGCGATGTTCTTGTCGGTGTCTTCATTGCAAGGATCCTACCGTTGCAACACCGGAAATATGCATTACTATGGTTTTATAATCCCATGTCGGCTATAATTGCAACTAGAGGTAGTTACGAGGCGATCGTAGCTGCCACTGTACTCGCGACACTTTATAATGCAAAGCAACCCAATGAACGTACATGGCTTACAGGAGTAAGTCTTTTCGTATTTCAGTCATAATTCTTCTTTTCATCTTGCGTTTTCATTTCAGATTCTCCTTGCATTTGCTGCACATTTAAAAATCTATCCAGTCATATATTCTCTTGCATTATATTTTCACATTGAACGTAGCCTATCCTTACATCTGACATCTCGTCGTTTTCAACTGGTGATCTCTTTCGTTACAACTACGATTCTTCTCAATATATTCTTTTATTACCTCTACGGTTATGAATATTTACACGAAACATATCTCTATCACATTATTCGTCGCGATGCACGACACAACTTTTCACCATACTTCTATTTGACATACCTTAGTCCAAACCACCATTTACTTTCTTTGATAACATTTATTCCACAAGTATTGAATACGCTCATTTTTTCATGTCGATTGTATGATCAATTAGAATTGTGCTTATTTGCATTGACATTTTCATTTGTTACATTTAACAAAGTGACAACATCACAATACTTCCTTTGGTATCTGATATTCATACCTTTACTCTTGCCCAACTTACATTTAAAATGGAAAACATTGTTCATATGTCTTGTCGCTTGGTTAGGATCACAAGGCTGGTGGCTTTATGAAGCGTACCAACTCGAATTTCAATCGAAAAACACATTCGTCCAAATATGGCTAGCATCGATTCTCTTCGGTTTTGTCAATGTTTTCATTCTATGTATCATTCTTTGCAATTACCGTCAGATAAAACCTGTTCATGTTCCACCTGAGAAGACGAAACTAGAAAAGAAGAACGATTAAATCTTGTTACTACTATTTTGTTGTAAATAATCGTACATTCCATCTGTTGCTCATAAAAATAAAGTTGAACTTCACTTTCAAAGTGACTGACTCTCAGCTCGGATTCGTACTTGTTTTAATCTATAACTCATCGAAAAGTAATTCATTTACACTTTTGTATAGATCGATAGACATGAAATGGATATGATAAAAAGAAGATTAGGAGTCAAATTTCTCAATTCAGTACGTTTATCGAACAAAGCACAATGTAAATAAATCTGAATCTTTATCTATTATTCATATTTGAAACAAATTAGACCTAATTGAAGAGTCTCTTTCTTCTCCGATCGACGACTATCGACGTCTGAAACAAAACTCCATCTTTGCTCGCAAATTATACATATTGATTCATTGTCTATTGACAACATATCCTATGAATAATCAATCGAACTCGAATCCACATGCAATATTGAACATATGTCTCTCATGCGATTGTCTTCCAGTCAGACACTTGTGTCACATTTTTCTATATAGATGAAAAAACGATTATATGCACACATTTGAATTCCATCTCAATAGACTAATAATAACCCGTGCGCACGTATATCCAATTGTTAGTAATAAAAGTTTGTCTTATTCATCTTTGTTGTATTTGCATTTCTTTTCACACATTTCTGAGTGCATATACATCGATGTATATATTTATGTGTATATACATACACATACATTCATTAGTAACCCTTTCGCTCTCTTGCTCCCTCTCTATCTTTCTCTCTCTCTCCCACAGCAACGGAGACGACTTCTAAATAGGTTAGAAGAGCGGTCTGTCTAGACGTCTGTGCACTCGTACTTACATGGGTTCATGTCCATTTCGACAGCGGTAGTTGTTTCCTGCACGCTTTTTTCTCTCTCTCTCTCGATGGTTGTATTTGATAATTCTTCGTTGACTGACCAAGACTATCGTTCTTCCTCGGTCATTCTCTTGCGTATACATTGTCCAGACATCAATGCAAATACGTAGACACTACGGTACAAGTGAACGAGAGAAAGAAAAAGAAAAAGAAAATGCGCTATGGTAGTATTGCGCTTCTATCGTGTTCTTCGCCTTCTTCTTTTTTTGAGTAATAAAAAAGGAGAGAAATACGAAGACAGAGAATAGGACCAACAAGCTGGTCAGTCGTTCGTTATGTAGCTCACAGTGAAGTAGATGGATGTGTGGCGGAGAGGAAAGGTGGACAGAAGCAATAAATGGAACTTGACCAGGGAAAAGGTAAAATGTAAGACGGCAATCGGCAATGAACAGTGAAATATCAATATAGGAAAAAGTAGATTATCTATTTTGTAAACTATTTTCGTATCTCGATCGATGTATTGTCTTGTATTTAGTTTGTTGGAAGTGACGACTCATACCATCAGGATGGATATTTGTTCATTAACATCATCTTGTCGATTTTGAATTAACGATCGGAACAGCTGCCGTCGAAAATCTCAACAACAATCATTTATTTGTGTATACAAAGTTTTCTTCGTTATCGTCGTTTACCTATTTTACGTGGGAACTGATTTTCTTTGATATCGTATTTACTCTTGTCTCTTTTCTTTTATTCGTTATTTCTTAATCCATTTCTCTTTACGTTTTACATGATTATGTGTGGAACTTGTCTTTTCTTCTCAAACCCCGACGACGAACAGCGCGAGGTCCACAACAGTGATATATATGTGTACAGAGTCGGCGCTGTTGTCTTTGTCTATGTGTTTATGTCATTATTTACTCATATCTTCTTCATTTTCATTTTCTTTTTGTCTCTCTTTTTTTTTGCAATTCTCATAAATGTAGTATTGGGTCGTCAGATTAATCATCAAATGAACTTTTATCGAATGCATCTCACATATTACGCCTTTATTTGGTTCAGCAAGTAAATGACACTGATATGAATAACAACAGCGAGCAGAGACAACAAAGGAACATTGTGTTTTTAGGAAAAAAAGAGATATTCCATTGCGAACAGTCTATAGATATTTGTTAAAAAAAGACGAAGGAAACACATCCATTCTCTTTGTGTTGTTCGCTATGTAGATATTTACACATACACACGCACGCACACACACATGTAAACACAAACATGTAGAAAGAAAAGAAAAAAAAATGTGGACATGTAGATTATTGTTCTTTTATTGTTGACTGCGACCACGGAATCCACCACCGCTGCCACCCCCACGGCCCCCACCGCGCCCATAGGGTGCACCGCCACTGCCGCCTCGGCCTCCACCTCCACGACGCATAGGGCCACCACCGGACGACGAACCATAATTCTGACCAAAGCCAAATCCTGACGGTTGACCAAAAGCTCCAAAGCCTATTAAAATATCAGTTATATTTATAGAATTAATTTTTTTTTGGAGAGATGATTTTGATTTACCTTCGTCATAACCACCTCGGCCACCTCCACCCATTCCATAGTTGTCTCCACCCATTGGTGCAGATCCACCAAAGCCCATCATACCACCATTACCGCCCATATCGCCACCATAGCCACCACTATATGGCGGAGGCCGACTATTATAGTCTCCACCGCCTCCGTAACCGCCGCCGCCACCTGATCGATAGCCGCCGTTACCGCTACCACCTCCTCCATAGTTTGGTCCACCACCCATAGGACCCCATCCACCACTGCCGCCAGTTCCTCCACCGCCCATTCGTGAGGACGGTCCGCGCATGCCACCGCCGCTGCTACCACCACCCCCTGAGCCACCATATTGAGATTGTGCCATTCGGCCACGCGCTGTCTGATCTTTTGGTAGAGCTTTTTCGACGTTCACGGGATTGCCTTTGACAACATGATGCTTTTCAAGAACGATTTTATCGACTGGATCATAGCTACAAATGCGAAATCTTCAGTTCTATCAATATAATTAATTATCGATATCTTACTCATCAAATTCAACAAATCCGAAGCCTCGAAATTTGCCTTCATTTGTTTTCATAATTACAGTTTGAACAATATTACCATACTAAATTGAGCAAAAATAATCAGATCTTATTCATTTTTTTCACTTCTTGACAAACTTACTTTCGAAAAGTATTCTTTTAGATCATCTTCATTTAGGGTTCCTTCTCGTATTCCACCAACAAACAATTTTTTAGCACTTAGGGACGATTCTGGTTTTCCACTTTCTTCTCTAGGTATCGCTCGTTTAGGTTCTATTTCGCGTGAGTCTAGGACGTGTGGGCGAGCAGCCATTAATCGATCAACCATCGATGAAGATAAATAAGTAACAAAACCAAAACCTAATCAGCCGTATGAATAAGTATCAAATGTTTATCTGTCTATGGTTTACCTCGAGAACGATTATCACGATCACGCATTATAATACAGTCCTGAAAAAAAGAACACACTCATTTATATTCGCTCGATTCCGATTGCTCTTTAACTTACGTCTATATCTCCATATTTTGAAAAATAATCTCGAAAAGTTTGATCGTCTGTTTTATATGATAAACCACCGATGAAAACTTTTCGAAGTGCTTCTGGTTCTAAATCACTTTTATTGATTGCTGGCTGACTACTCTCATCATCATATGTGTTCTTCGTTGGTTCTGTTGGCCCTTCGGATGATGATTCGAAATTTCCAATATTTGTATTGGTTCCATTTGAATGCGACAAGCCATTTGTTTCTGATGCTTCTAATTGATCATTGTTGATTGCTGCAGTCGGATTCATTTCATTATTAGCAACTGCATCAGTTGCCGTTAATGCTTCCGTTGACATCTTATGAATCAAGAAAATAGGTTACTTTTTTTATCGAGTGATGATCTAAAATGGAATCTCAACTTGTTTGCTCATCTGTTTTTTACTAAATGCATACATTTAATATGATTTTATACAAATACATAATATATATATATATACTCCTCTCGTTACATAACACGAACAGAAATGCTTTGTTTTTTTTTTCAAAATCGAAATACAAACGCGAAGAATAAAACTTGTGTTCTGTCGATCAATATAACCGTATGCACAATGCTAGTATATGTGTCTCTCACTCGTTCACGAGATGCATCATAACTACCGATAGACGGGCTCTTCCTATGCCTGCCTCTGTCGTCTAAATCTACAAATAGACAAAATCAGTAAAATACTCTCGTTTTCTCGGTTGCTCTTCATCATATAAATTTTTACTCATCCCAATGTATTGTCATTGAAATCAAGGTGCTTTAAGAAATGTTTGTTTTTCGTATTTACCTTCTTGCTGATTCAATTGCGAATTGAAATTCACCTATTACAAGCATTTTCTATATCGACGAACTCCCATAGCCGACCACAACTTCACATCATTATCGCCGGTATTATTTCCACTTTATCGATATCTGGAAGAAAGACTTCCTATTTACCAAAAATCATTTCCAAAAGTATTCAACAAGTCATCCTAACGCATCTCAAACACTTACCATTCATTAATAACGATAATTACGTAAGAACCGCCATTAAATAACTGATCAATTTCACTATTATATTTGATTTTTTTCTCTACTGCATTATCCCTTCGCATTTCATCAAGCTACGAATTGCCAACTATTCCTTTTGATCCACAAGTCTGAAAAGAATCGAATTGACCCCGATTAATTTCAATCTACTAGCAAACATATACTCATGCCGCTTACTTCGCTGCCCGATGATTGTTAAATTGTACTTCACACCCGAATGATCCATTGTATAATACCGGCATACCACCGATCGATTCTAATATTAATAACAATTACTCGAAATGTCACTCCCGTTCACCGTCAATACGAAGTGCGTATCACCAAAAGGGCAACAGAGAGAAAGAAAAAAACAAAGGCCTATTTATTTCAGCTGTGATTGGCTGGTCAGTAATGAGTTCGTTCACAATAAACAATCCTATCAATTTCATCGATAAAAAACATAAAATCAAGCGTAAATTTTACGCTAAATATCTTCTCGTAAATATTTCACGGAACCGACACATTTCTTATTAGTTCAACACCGAGCAATGACGACCTCTATTGACAAAGAGTCTTCGCAATAAGCACAGAACGTTTATTACAGAACAAGCACTAAAATGCACAGGAGCAAAAGATTATTCACTCGAATGAAAGTTATAATTTGGTCCGTGAAGGGTTTCCAAAAGCGATTGTATGTAGCGAATAGCACCATCGACTGTATCCATACGAGACATTTTTTGACGTTTTCGTCCTTTTTTGTAAGGTAGCACATTTCGTAACTGCTCGTAGGCTTCATTGATAATTTCCATTCGATGACGTTCACGGCGATTGGCTTCTTGACGTTGAGGACGTGAAAGCACACGACGTTTCTTGTGAATATGTTCAGTATCTCCGTAAAATTCGTCGACATCACTTTCTTCCAACGGTCTTTTCTTCGTTCCGCGGACATCATGAAGAGTATTGTAGTTGCACTCCTAAACATTCGAAATGCTTTAGAACTAGAATTTAAGAGAGTTGGAATAGAAACCGACTTTGAGAAACGATGTAGGTGAGAACGACGACTCGATCAAACTGCTTTCATTAGCAGCACTTTCGTAGCCCGACGATGAGTTCAAACTAGCTTGTACTGATGAATTTAGTTGTGAAGCTGTTGAATAGTACGGGTAGGAATAATAGTTCATTGGATAGCAAGGTGATGATTGGCAAGGCCAGCCGGAAAGATTCATTTTGACTCTAATGAAGTGCCTTGGCTGTACAATTTCATTTTATATGTTCGTTCCAGTACGAAATCTCTCGATAAATAATCAATTTCCACTCATTTGGATGAATATTTCGTCATCTACTCATCGAGATAAATGTTCATTAATTAAAAACGATTAGCAACTAATCATTTATTCGTGAAGAGAGAACCAGAGATAGAGAGAGAGAGGGAAGGGAACGTTATGGCTAGTCTGATATGACAATGAGCGTAGCGGTGTGATGGTGACATGTTTTAGTTCCACTAACTCGTTGCAACATTCTAACAGCTGCATATCATGCGTGACGAGCAAATCTAACATGAGGTTTAGTTTGAAAAACGATATTCGATTTCAGAGGTGTAGGTATTATTAGTTTATTACGTAAATAATGATAACATAACGAAATCTAAGCTAACGATTTTTGTATATACATAAGCAAAACAACGAGAACATAATTCAACATGAATTACAACTACTGTTCAGAAGGCGAAATTGGTGTCAAAGGAAAAGATTTTAGACAATCCACACAAGTAGTTGATCAACAGAGGAACGTTGTCGTCGTCGTCTTCGTCGAAGACTGCTACTCGTATTCGTTTGATATTGATAATATTGTAGTGTAGCTGAATGATGGTAATGGCGATGAGGACTGGGTTCTTTCGAGCTTTTCTTTTTCACGCTACTTTCCTTCTGTTTTTGGTTATCAGTATTTACTGATTGAAATGCACGTTGCCGACACAATTCGCAGGCAATGAATGGTCGTGTGCGTCTCTGTTTTGCAAATACCGGTGTCGAACAGCGTGGACTTTGAGGAGAGGACATTGCTGATGATACTGCAGATGACGAATTGGACAGTGTCGTTGGATGATCTAGAATGAAGGAAGTCAAGATGAAAAATCAATTGAGAAAAAGAGAAGAATGTCGGCATCGGTGGCATTTGATATTTGACTAAATATCCGAGTCAACAAGTGTTTGAAGAGCATTCTCGTCTACGGCACATGTTTTCGTTTGTCTTTTGAACAAATGAGATGATATACCTGAGGAGAGGCGAAGAAATTGCATTTTTTCATGTTCAACTCTCGAAAATAAAACTTCGTGTTTAAGTGGGGTAAATGGGAGAAGGGCGGATTAGTCTCAGCGAAGTTCAAAGAGAAGAAAGCAATCCGACAACTAAATACTTAAACAATCGATCATATCCTCCTTGATCATAAGTAAATGTTCAAGGAAAATAAAATAACGCAATTTCAATCAGACAGTTTTGTGCAAAACAAACTTCGTCATTGTCGAGACAGTCGAAATGCTTCTCGCAGCTTTTCTTTCGAAAATGACAATTGTTGTTTATCGATCACAGGCTTTACTGACTCGAAGAAAGCGAAACGCGAAGTGATGCTGTTCTTTTTAGCGCTTACACACTCTCAATATAGGATATCCTGTCGCTCTTTTCAACTCTATTGATTTTCATTTAACATAAAACTGTGACTTTTCGTCTTGACGGGCGCGACTCATCCCCAGTTAATGTATTCAAACGAAAGGCTGATTGGCAATCAAAAACGACTGACTTTCATAATCAATTAGATGTACAACGAAAATTAGCATATCTACCTGCTACTGTTGCCGTTGTTATTCGGGGTTGTAACGATGCTTTCGGTGTTGACGAGCGAAATAACATGCCAACTTGACATCGAGATGATTTGGTAGGAAGAGGTTGGAAAGACAGATTCTTTCGCTTCTTCGTATTCACTGGCGATGATGAATAGAGGATTGATGCGAGTGAATTCATTAATTCGTTTGGATAATTATCTGAAAGACGAATATCAGAAGAGAATAGTTTATATAGCATGAAGAGAAAACATCATCTCCGATTATTCATCGTAAAAATGAATATACGTATCACATCGAAAGAAGATTAATCGGGCGGCACCCGATATAATTATCCTAGCAGAAACGTTTTTCTCTCTTTCCATATGACGACGTAATCAAAGTAAAAATGTTTCGCTGTCATTATCGATGAGGCATCACATCGAAATGACGATTTATTATCAGGTGGTAATATCGTCGACGCTCTTTTTCTTCATTTCCTCTCTCTCCCTCTCTCCCTTTCTGTCGCTCTTTCAAGAGAAATGTAATCGCAAGTGTTAATAACTTTTCCTGTTACGAACCTATTTGAAGTTACGTAGTGCTCGTGCATCACTCATTCTCGCTTATCCACACCTATGCGTTTGTCGGAACGAAGAATTAGGTGAGCAAGGCGCATCACTTGATTGCCAAAGCAAAAAATAATAAAAACATCTACGTAGACATCTTAAGATAAAACAACTGACTCTTACGAGCGACGATCGTCATATAATAGAAATTAAGTCTCGGCAAATGAAGAAAAGGAAAGGTGCTGAAGAATTAACGCGTCTATCTACAGCTTTTCAAACAGTTCAAAAAAGAATAACATTCATTAAAGTCTAGTGAGAAAATATATAGCATATAAAAGTAAAATCAAAACAAAAGAAATGCCATTAGCAATAAAACGGTGAACAATGTGTTTAGTCAAAGTCGTATCCGGAAGAGAAGAAAAATCAAAGATTTTTCTCGACGTATTACAAAGAAAGAAGATTAACGAAAGATTAACTTGTCGTATGGTCTCCTATGCGTTGACTTCGCTCCGTCGTCGACTCACCTGTTTCTTTTTGCTGATTAGTATTCTTGATTGTGAAAACGAAATGCGTTGATGCGAAAGTAAATTGAATTAAAAGTTGACTGATATCCACTGCATACAGGAGAGGAAAAAGGCAAAAGAGAGCAAAAAAAAATCATCGATTGGATGTCATGACTTCTCTTTTCGCCTTCGTTCATTGGATGGAATATCTGTAAAAGGTGGCAATTGTCAAATCGATAGACTATGCGCATAAGATATCAACACCTTTGGAATATCCGTTATACTCAAGTTGTGTCTTTTCTCGACAATATGCAAGAACGAATATTAAGTTGATGATTTTTCTCACTCGAAAAAAAGCAAACTGACAAATTCGTTGTTGTTAACATCTACATNATATGGAGATATTCTGGACACCATTAAGAAAAGCTGTTGCTCGAAATATCGAATGGATACAATATCGCTCTTAGTGAAACGAATCTCCCGTGGTGTTTTAAAAAAATACACATACAGCGGCCTTTTTTCCACTTGTTATTTTTTGTCGGTTCAATCATTGTTTGTTTTTCTAAGACTAGTTCAAGGAAATTAGCAACTTGATTTCATTGAAGTCTATTTCCATTCGATGCGGGAGTGGATACACGTGTGGGTGTGTGTGTGTATTTACCTTTGTTTATCCTGCACTCTCTATGCCGAGAAGCATTTTCATCTAACAGATAATTATCAATTTTACTGCTCTTCTTTTTTCATATTTTTATTACAAGCTGATTTTGATGATTTCAACAAGCACGTATTCTTAACCGATACGTGTGAGATCTTTTGTTGTTTTGATTTGCCTCTATTTATCAAGTTAAACAACGGTTTGCTAATACGACATCGATTCTGGACAAAAAATTATCTCAACATATATTCTGACCGGAACAATAATATGCCAATATATTCTCAGTTAGAAGTTTGAAAAAAATTTGCAATCATTCGATTGTAAACGAGAAACAGATGTAGTGCGCAAAGGAGACAACCAAAGGCACAGTATTATGCCAATTGAAGGATTCTATTTCATTTCCTGCCCATGGTGTGAGTTGACCTTTTCCTTGTTGGAACAGCATTGAAGCGTTTAGTTAAAATGAAGCGAAAAAAATCAAACATCATGCCGAGTCAAATGAGACCCAATTATCATAACTAAAGTCAGCCGGTTAGAATTGTACATTTTGTCAACTGTGTCAGCTGGCTAGCGAACATTGTATTTATAGAACATACAAATAACTAGTCGAGAGTTCAATGGCTGATAGTCATCCCCAGAGGCTACCATCGAGATCTACTACAATGACGAGTACAGCACACGACTATGAACACGAACAAATATTTGAACATTGATTATAACTTCAAGTTTGTGCATAGTTGAACTTCTGCGTGAAGTATTCAATGAACTTCTCGAATGGAACAACTATTTTAGACTTGCACAATTTCATGCATGCCATCTGATCTCAGTCGATCAGAATAGTACACTGTCTGTTACTTGATTAACTTTCGAACAACGAACTATATCTATAAATCTTTGCTGTTCATTAAAACTGATTGCCTTTAGTCTGATGTTTTTTTCTTGTACTGGAAATATGTGATAAACAGACTCTTTTTATCGATCAGTATTACGTACGTTTGATGTTAATAGAAGGGAACATTTCTTGTTACGTTGACCATATGCGATACATACCATGTTTATTTCCCATCTAATCAATTGTACAATAATCACTGGGAGAAATACGATCAAAATAACTCGAGTTCATTTAAGTATCTTTTGCTAATTGGAGATATGCACAAGAAATTCTTATTTATATTTCCTTCTTCTTCCTCCTCTTCATCATCATCATCACATTGCAACAGCTAATTTAGATCTTTTGATCTTCAAATGTTAACACTGATCGTTATCTTGGTTTTTTCCCAGTTACATCTATGTTTATACATATAGACACACGTCTAGTACTATTGTTGTTTACGTCTAGTCTTAGATACATAACTCAGAGCGTCACATGTTCGTTTATTCAATACTTTAACATCATACGGTTCGTTGATTGTTAAGACTAACTGAACACCGTCAATTGTCACTGTTAACCTTTGTCCGTTCGTCGGTGCGTTTTTCAAATTTGTATTAAGATTAAGTAAGAAGAGAATGAACATCTTCTTCTTCGTTTTTCTTTCTCAGCTATTTATACGACTCGACATGATGTCCGTTCATTCTTTTGTATTTTACGTCTTCTCATCAACAGAAGGACTTAGGGAGTAGTAATCTAAAGAATAATCAACACCCACTAAAGTCAATTTAACAATGTTGCATGACGAGTGCACACGCACATAAGAATCTATCTATCTATCTATTCGTTCATCCCACAAGGGTCAATGATTATCATCCTCTTCTCCCGCTGAACTGACAGTCATTTTTACTTCTTGCCGTTAGGGCGGTAATTTCTATTTGCATGCGAACTATTCTTCTTCTATTTCTTATTGTAGATGTAAATGGTCATTACAATAGCAATGATGATCTTTTTTTCACCTAAGTCAATAGAACTCAATCAATCAATCTTATATATGTATATTGATTATTGAAGAGCTCAAGGTAAGTAGAAACGAACGAAAGAGAAAGAAAAAGAGAAAAAAAAAGAAGGCGGCTAGTAGTAACCATCACAGTTTCATAACAGAAAAACGAAACATGAAATGTAAAGAAGTAATGACACATATTCTTTTCGATACAATACCAAATTGGATGAAATATCACCATGAAAAAGAAAACCGGATTGTTCGAAAGGTAATTCCAAAGCAGATACTACTCTCATTCACAAAATTGCCGCGTTTCACTGTCATTAAATACTTTGACATCGCTCATTTTCAACAATGAACTTGTTTAAATATAGTATAGACGAATATTTAAATGAACTGACGTACATAAATTATACTTGAACTACGTTGATACGTCGTCACCTTGATTTGTATTCATCAATCGTTATCTTTTATTTCTAAGGTATATAGTATTGGTGACTTATGCTATCTCAACGACTACGACCAATCCTTCTCGAACATGTCTAAACCACAATTTGAAAAAATCAAACGTCATCTTTCGTCGTCTTCCAACTTAACTTTGAGTAATCATACAATATTGACAAGTACTCTGGGCAAGTTATTAGTTCGAGTAAGTGTTCGTAGGAAATGGCGATTGCCGATCTAAACACGTCATTATCTTCTCTTCTTTGACCGACATCGTTCTATTTCCGTCGCAATCATTGAGAAACTCTCCGAGTAGAGAAGAGAAGAAGAAAAAGAATTATTCTTCGATTAGATACAGAGACAATGGCAAGCAGGTGTTCATTTTGTACATTCGCACAAAACGACAGAAATCAGAACGATTGATTCCGTGTTTTTCTTTATGCAACCATCAGAAATTAACACATCGTTCGCCAACTGATGCGACAAAGAGTACAAGTGACTTGTCGTCTGGTCAACACTATGAACAACCAAACTCATCGACAATGGACACAAAAATGATTCTGAAAGACAATCTAAAATTTATCGAACGGATTGGTCAAGGAAAACTGGGTGTTGGTAAGTTGAAATATCAATTTGTACTTCGTTCATCTTGTCTCTTTAGTTCTCAAAGCATTCTATCGAACGAAACAAAATGAATTAGTAAATACAATTAAAAGAAAAACTTCATTTCGTTGATCTTCTACTTGTTCATGTTTAGTTAACCGTAGCTGTAAAAAAACTCGATTTAAAATTTCATTACAACGACATATTGAAAGATGTTAACGTTCTACAAGAAATCAAACATCCGTACATTCTCCAATTCTTCGGTATTACCATTCATACAGACCGTTCGATACTGTTTGTAAGTTTTGTCAAAAAATAACATCTGATATTTTCATTCAATGAACGACCTTATTCAGATAATGGAATATGCACCGATGAAATCACTTGATGATTGTTTGATTTCCCCGAATGCCAAGAGAGAATATACTGTGCAAATTTTATTTGAATTTATTAAACAAATAGCAGCAGCATTGAGCTACTTAGAGAAACGATTTTTCATCCATCGGAATTTAACTTGTCGAAATTATTTGGTCTTCAACAAGTCACTTGTGAGTATTGATTGAACAATGAATCGATCCGACTCTTTCCCTAGGTGAAACTTTCAGATTGGAGTTTTGGTCATTTGAATGCATCATGGAAGGAAAGATTAAAACTACCAATAGCATGGATGAGTCCCGAAGCGATACATTCTCATTGTTTTTCGATTGCATCCGATGTTTACTCATTCGGTGTTTCAATGTGGGAATGTTTCAGCTACGGACAAGTGCCATGGCAAGGAATGACCAATGATCAAGTAAGATTTTCTCTTTACGCTTTGACGAGTTTCGAGAAATGAAAGAAAAACGCTTCTTCTCTAGATTAGTGAAGTCATCGATGCATCGAATTATCAACAGTTGCCAAGGCCATCGCATGCGACATCTGAACTGTATCAACTAATGCTACATTGTTGGAAATATGAACCGTGTGAACGTCCAACATTTTCTGAATTAGAAATGACATTAGCCGAAGTCGATATCATTATCTAGAACAGAGAGTAATATCATCCATTGACTTGTCATATTCTTATAGATCGAATTGGAACAAGTTCAATGGAAAAACAATCATAACACATCAATAAATCTACCTGATAATTTTCTTTCCATCCAATCATGTCTACTAGAACCGTTGACAATCCTTGATCGATGGTATGTGCATCAAATTACCACAACTAAGTATATATTATTAAGAACAGAAGAAGAAGAAGAACAGGGACAGCGCACGAGAGAGAAACTGAAATATGATGTGCATAAGTATTCGTTTTGTTGAGATTCATTGTTACATAAACATCATTCTCATTTCTTTAGCTGCATATATAAGTGAGCAAATAGAACAGAGCTTTTTATTTTGACGTGCGACGCGCTACCTTTCACGCACTTTTATTGATTGGTTTACAAATCAGTTTTGTTATGATGTCCTTGCGTATAGATATTGACATACTTGAAAGAAATATGTAAAAAACATCAAACTTAAACATATTGTACATTTATTTCTTTTCAGCCTTGACATTCCCAGCTCGTCATCATCAATCAAGAACTTTATTCAGTGTGTAACTGTCGACGGTCAGATAGGTTTTGTTTATATTAGTGACGTTGAACCGTTACATACACAAGCACCTTCTAAACAA
This sequence comes from Adineta ricciae, assembly GCA_905250025.1. Taxonomy (NCBI): domain Eukaryota; kingdom Metazoa; phylum Rotifera; class Eurotatoria; order Adinetida; family Adinetidae; genus Adineta; species Adineta ricciae. The sequence continues at coordinate 332,808 of CAJNOJ010000090.1, forward strand.
ACAATAAATTCCAGTCCGGCAACAATGAACCATATATTCTCTCGGAAAACAGGTATTTATAAAAAAAAAATAGCTATTCGTTCCTTTGACATCACGGACATGAGTAAGTAGATTCGACGAAGAGTTTGTGCATATTTAATAAGAAGAACACTTTCGCATAGCCTTGACAATCACAGATTCTTTTCTTTATCTTAGGCATAAAAAAGAATTCAACAAAAACAAGATGTAAACACCTATCCAAAGATATGATTAGTTCTCCTCAAGCTGATTTTATTCATGCATTTCATCTTGGAGTTGAAGGTAGCTCCCTGAATGTGAACTCTTACAACAACAAAAGCTATTCAAATATCGTTCTAGGTGAAGCCTTTGGTGATATAAGTTGTTTAAGTAAAATCGAAGATGCTGATCTAGATATTCAGTTCGCTTCGAAGAATTCCACGGACACTTCAATCGAACAACGATCGGTAGGAATGAAGTTCAGCTTTCTCGAATGCACTCGTGCTTGTTCTAGACTCCCGACCAATCTTCATCGTTGTTTGACGAGGTCATGCAAGCGTTCACAGAGATTTATTCGGAGCCAGAGACAACATCGGTTCATGAAGATCATCAACTGACAAGATCAGCATCACCACAATCTCTACCAGCAGATCAGGTATGTTTAAATAATCTGGTTGACAATTTCATTTGGTATATGTTTAGATTGAGCCATCGTCGTCTTACGATATAAATCAATTTCTATCCGATGACATGACAGGTGAATCAAAAAGATGATTTGACATGAGACATGCGAAGGTTGCTTTTTTTTTGTTTCAGATTCGAACAATCGATCATCTCCTTCATTTTCTCGTCTTCTATCGAAATTAAATGTAAAGAAACCAAATGAAAAAACATGTCGATTCACACGTGAACTCGAAGAACGTTCACGAACTGGTTGGTAAATTCTTTCCCAGTCGATAGACACCTCTCTTTCCTTTACTTAGGCAACTTGAGTGAGCAAGGCAAAAGCGCTTATAATCTCTTAATTAATCGATGCACCAGCAATTCGTCTTCTCAATCTTCAACACACGATGATCATTCATCGTCGTCTGTATCATCACATCACGAAAAACTTGATTTTCATTCACATTATTCATCTCGATCAAGTTTAAATTCTCGAGCATCGTCTCTCAATAAAGCTGAACAACATTCAGCCACTGGTCAACCGTTACCACCACCTCCCGACTTAACAACTCTCGGAAGCAAATTAACAACAGCTAACATGACTAATACATTTAAGTTACCTGTTTCTCTCGTCGCCAATAAATATTCGACGAAAAGTACGTCCAAGAGAACTGATTTCCATTTTTCTTAGAGACACTTAGATCATCGTAACTCATGTTAAGAAGATCTTCATTAATGAGTAAAACTAAATCCGCTTCTCTCTGATCCTTGAGCAAGTGATGGAATGTTTATACTTATTTATGAAACGTTTCTAAATCTGGTAGGACATGCGATTTCAAAATGAATTTTCATTTTTAGAACGATTCAATTTATTCACATGAAACACAACGACGATTTCCAACGAAATCGGTATTGCTCGAATGCCTGATCTCCTAGTCACAACTGACAAAACTTCCTCACATTTTCATTGACTGACACGTTTTGGTTTGTTTTGAATATTTTTTTTCTTTCGTTTGCTGTATAATTAATGTTTTCTACGAACAGTGTGTGATGTTTTATTGACTGTCATCGTGTTTTCTTCAATAAAGACGGCATAAGCTAGACAAAATGAAGATTTCAATCCAACCTTAACGAGTTCGATTCACAAGACAAAGGATAAAAATAATCTCTAGCCAAATAATCATGACGTCATAAGAACAAAAATATCGTGCGACGAAGAAATCTCTTTTCGAATAGGCGTACTACCGTAGAGAAGGAAAGGGAAGAAAAAGCGCACACAGGAACTTAATACCATTTCTTATTCATCGATACTTCTGTAAGAGAACAAGCAACATTAGCAAATAAGCACAAGTCATGTGTATTGTACGTATATGTTATTGCGTAGATTGATTTGGTTTTTCTCGGCAGCGATCCGGGAGTTCGAGTGGAGTTCAAAGAGAAAAATGATTATGTGCTTAAAACCGACCAAAATAAACATTATCTACTATTTTTGCTTTAGCCGGACATTTGCCCATGTTCTGACTCATTAGACATCTGTCTATGTTGTATTCCACTCGATTTACTTTGTTGCTGTTTACCTTGTTGTCGGCCACGGTAAAATCTTTTTCTCTTTTTCGGTCTATCCGGATATTGATCAAATTTCTGCTTCTTCTACTTCAGTGAAAGAGTTGTGTACGTACCTTCGGCACAACCCATGTATGCACCACCAGCACAAGGTTATCCCTATGTTATTAGAGAACCTATGGGACGTTATTGATTTATGAACAGAAGTTAAACAAAAAAAACAGAATGACTTTTCTTTATTCAAACGCTTTCGATTTTATTTGCTTTTTACGAAATAAATTTTATTCACAGTTTTGCAAATACAGTGGATATTGTTTTCATTGATAATAAAGTTCAATGCTCATGCCATCATGAATTTCTAAACGAACAAAACAAAGGAAATCGAATGAATGGCAAAAATAATCGATAACTTACCATAATCTGCAAGTGTAACATTGTCTTTGAAGATATTGTCTAAAAGCAAAAGAAAACGATCATTTAAATGTGGAAATAAATGATTTCTTGATACTTACACCACTTTTTAAGAACGATCTTTTCAGCCTTTGTGCCAGTTTGAGCAGCGATCAGTTTTTTCAGGTCCCCGACTGTGTCATCTGGATTGCATTTGACACGTACTTTTTTACCCAAACGATCGTTACAGATGATTTCAATCATACTTCTATCGATTAAGAAATCTGTCAAATGAATGACTAAATTTATTTAAGTAAAAGTGAAAATACGTTATTGCTTTGCATTGCATTATTCAGTTCTGCCTATCTATTGGTTTACCGCAATGCACCAATCGTCTATCAATGCGATTTAATCTGTTGTTTACATACTTTTTCGAAAAATATTTTCATTGAATGAAATCGAAAAACGTATTTTGATACTATTCTTTATTACGTATTAGATATAGTTCCCTTCTCTACATGACGCATATGTGTGCATTCATGTGTTTTGCAAGCAGCCATTCTAATCTTTCTTTTGTTTCTTATCTCTGACTGGTTAAATATAGTGTCGCGTTGAGTTTACTTGTTCGTTCTCTGCTATTACTATTTCTTTTCCTTCTTCTTCTTCTTCTTCTTCTTCTTCTTCTCCTCTGCTTATTCTTATTCTTCTTCGTCTTTTCTTCGCTCAGTTTGTGTGCGTCTCTCTGTCTCTCTCTCCACCTGAATCGACAACAGGGTCTGTTTCTGTGTGTGTCGTCGACCAGAAATAAGCTTCTATAGTTGCTGTTTCTGTTGCTCTTACTACTACTACTACTAGATTGCCATTGCGACAAACGACGACGAGAACGATCTTCTTCGTTTTGTTGCGTTTATATAACGCATGTCACTAACATACGCATGATAATCTGATATATTCTTCTTACTAACAATAATGATGACCCAACGTCCACCTCCTTTTATTTATTCAGTTTTATATAATCGATTAAATTTATCGTTATCTGGTTATTTTCTATTATCTGTATGAAATATAATAATACATTGTTCAACAAATTTCTCAATACTATTAATAACAATACAAACAATAACAGCAACAACAACAACAATAATAGCAACAACAACAACGCAAACAATCATATCACCGTTAATACCGACAGCAGCACAAAAGATAAACCTAGTGATATAAAGGTAGTGCCTCCACCAACATCGTCTATTACCAATATGGCTGCTGTTATAAATAATACACCAGTATCAAGTTCAATCGTGACATCCACTCGTTTTACTGATGAATATGATCTTAAAGAAGAGCTTGGCAAGTGAGTAATTTTCACATATTCATTCACACACACATATATATATATATATATTCTTTTCTTCTTCCCATTCGATTACCTCTTTGTCATTTGATTATTTCTTATATGTTTGATTAATGACATGAATAAATGTAAACAAATATTGACTATCTTTCGCTCTCTGACTTCCAATTCTACTTAACAAGCGACTAGTTTTATTACCGAACCTTTCTTCACTAGCAATACTGCGTTTTCTTCTGATTAATCGCGTTTGCATGCCGCAGATATTATTTTTCTCCTAATCTCTTCATCATCAACTTCGTCATTTTTCTCACACACACATGTACTCATTCGTATTCTGACCTCATCTTTTCACTCTAACTATTGTCTGCCTAGTCGAGATGAATGAAGAAGTCGATCATCAGAGAGCTTGTCGTTCAAAACTAAGACCAAACGCATATTATCATAATTGAGGGAACGGCAAGAGCAGGAAGGAAAAAAAGGAGAAAAGTCATTATTATCAAGTCCAACACTTGTCTTATTAGAATATCTCCCGTCAATTGCTTGAATATAGACAGCGACGAAATTTCTTTTTTTTTTCACAAGCCGAACTTCATCCATATAGAACGAGTAATGAAAGGGAACATTGCTAATAGTTGCTTTTATTCTTCTGATAGAATAAAAAAGTAGAAGAGAAAACGTTTCATTAATAATAGATAACAATCAATTACGCACCGGATTAATTCATCTCTTAATGATATTTTGCTTTTCTTTCATAGAGGTGCATTTTCAATCGTCCGACGATGTATTCAAAAAAGTACGACACAAGAATTTGCTGCAAAAATTATCAACACGAAAAAGTTATCAACACGAGGTACACGATAAGACATGAATAATCATCTTCAAGTCTTCTATCTTTTTTCTGTATATAGATCATCAAAAACTTGAACGAGAAGCTCGAATTTGTCGACAGTTAAAACATTCAAATATTGGTAAATGAATCATTTTCATTCCGGTGTTTTTATGGTTCCGCATTTCTATTTTATAGTTCGCCTTTATGACAGTATCGCTGAAGAAGGTTTTCACTATCTCGTTTTTGATCTGTAAGATTCATTGGATCGAGACCCATGAAAATGAAACTGTCCTATCTTTCTTCTAGAGTCACCGGTGGTGAACTATTCGAAGATATCGTTGCTAGAGAGTTTTACAGTGAAGCAGATGCCAGGTATGATTTACTTGGTTTTTCATTAACAAAGTTGATTTACATGTATCAAATTGATTTCAGTCACTGCATCCAACAGGTTCTTGAAGCCGTACGGCATTGCCATGAAAATAATATTGTACATAGAGATTTAAAAGTAAGAACAAGAAATGTTCACGATTGATTGTTTAACTGTGTTTTTTTTTAGCCTGAAAATCTTCTACTTGCCAGTAAAACAAAAGGAGCAGCTGTCAGTAAGTATCGCATCTTCGTCTTGTTGACAGATAAAGTCATGCATTCAATTGTAGAACTTGCAGATTTTGGTCTGGCAATTGAAGTCACTGGTGAACAAACACAATGGTATGGTATGTATCACAGACAGATCTCATTTTTCGCTCGAATAATTGCAAGAAAAACATATTTCTCTTTCGTGCCGTCTAGGTTTTGCTGGTACCCCAGGATACCTCAGTCCTGAAGTGCTCAAAAAAGAACCGTATGGCAAACCAGTAGATATTTGGGCTTGTGGTAAGTTCCAACACTTCCGACAAGAAGCATCTATCGTCACTTTTTCACAGGTGTTATTCTTTACATCCTTCTTGTCGGTTATCCGCCATTTTGGGATGAAGATCAACATCGACTATACAATCAAATTAAAGCAGGAGCTTATGATGTATGTGTTCTACTTTTATGATTATGTGGCGTGTGATTTCCCCGATGAATTCATTTAGTATCCATCACCTGAATGGGATACAGTGACGATAGAAGCCAAGCGTTTAATCGATTCAATGTTAAATATCAATCCTAGCAAACGTATTAGTGCTGCAGATGCCTTGAAACACCCATGGATTTACGTAAGTAATCAAATAAAGAGAACGAACGGATTAGTGGGGAAATGTCAGAACTCAACTATGTATACAAAACTTTTTTTTCTCTCAATCAGTTCTGTTTGCTGGTAGATAGTTTTTTCCTTTATGATCCGTTCACCGTTTTGTTTGCTCAATGTACGAGAAAATCTGAGTGAGAAAAAGAAAAAGAAAAGAATGGTGATGCCGCGAGGATGTTAATCGAACTGACTATATCATAGAATGGCAAATCTTTGTGATGATGATGTGTTCTTATAGTCATTCTTTCTCTCTTAAAATAACAATCGTAAAATTGGAATTTTAAATGTTAATTTCGAAAGAAAATGGAACTTTAGCATGTTCTTTCCTTTGCTTTTTAGCAACGTGAACGAGTCGCTGGTACGATCCATCGACAAGAAACGGTTGATTGTTTGCGTAAATTCAATGCACGTCGAAAATTAAAGGTAAGAAAGCAAGCGAGCTTGATATGATAAATAGAGAATAATGATGGATAAGAGGAGAAGGAGAAAAGCCTGGAAAAAACAATCTTGTATACATTTTGTTGTTATTTCCTTTTCTGTCGATATCATAGATTGAATAGGACGACAGATAGATTATACTCGTCGTTAGTAAGCTAACTAAACGATAGGGAAAATCATTTCGATAGAATATCTAATTGACAAGAAGAAGGAGGACAAGGAGAAGAGGCAGCAGAGTATGTTTTTTGTTGTATTCTGTTTAATTTGTTTTATTGTAAGTGAAAATTTCATCGAAGAGAGAAATAATTTCAATCTCCTATTCTTTAGGGAGCTATTCTATCAACAATGTTTGTTAATCGTACATTGATACCAAGTAAGTCAGCGTATTCATATTTTGCATGTACTGTTTCACAAGAGTGTTTTGCTTTTGATTATATCGGACAATGCTTTTCGTGTTCACCTATAAATATCTACATCGGAATGAATTGGCACCTAGTTTGGAGTTGCACAAGATGACTGTCTCTTAGAATAGGCACGATTCGTTGATTGGGAATCAATGCATACGATGACATTGATTATATCAAAATCGTCTAGTAGAGAAGTCCGACAGAGAGTTCTTTGCTTTTCCGTATTGACAAAAAAAATACAAGAAGTAGGATAATATGAAACTTCTTTCTCGTTGTGATAAAAGAAACAGTATTTGCTGTTATATATAAGTTTTCCTTGCTCGCTTGTTTGCCTTTTTGCTGTTCTCACTGCTGTCGCTATATTTGTTGTCATTATTTCTGTGCAATCGCCTTTTTATCCCATTTCTTGTCCTATCTTTTTTTTCTCATCTTGTTCTGTTCTATCCTTGCAACTACACAGATCTCCCTTTAATTTGGCTATGTGGGTGTGCTCGTTCTTCCAACGCACATAGAAAAGCATAAATGATTTTGATGTGCACATATGTATGAAAACCAGATGCACGAGTAGATTAATTACGAACACTACACGTCGATGGGTCAATTTCTAGATTCAGCGGTATTTGCTGGAACCTCAGCAGCAACCAATGGAAAAAAGTCAACAGTGCCAACGACCGGCAGTGGAACATCCCCGGTTACAACTTCTGCTTTAGCGTCAGTTTTTGCTATTGGAGGTACGCGCGAATCTATCGAATTCCATATCAACGAGAAAGTCTTGTTAGTCGATGATTCTTTTAAGGATTGAGATAGTTCTATTGACTTAACTTTCCTTTTCTTTCTCTGTCCGATATAATTGTATTTGCGCAATATGCTTTAACATCTTCTATTTGCTTGCAACAAACAATGAGCTCGTCGAGTTTTTCCTTTCCTAACTTTTGTCTATTTGCAGGTAATCGTCGACCGACAACACAAAGTGATAATAGTGCGATCAAAGAATCTGCAGATAGTAATAGTGCAACAATCGATGATGCTAATGATCTCGAACGAGTTGATCGAATAAGTAAGATAAAGATTTGATTCATAGTTTCACCTTGAGCATATTGATACAAACGAGTTTTAATGAACGAATCAAACATTTCGATATATTGAAAACTTTTTACAGGTGGAAAAAAACCTTTTCCATCTTCGACAAAACCGTCCATGTTAACTTTGACTTCACAAGCAACGAAAGTAACGAATTTAAGTAAGATATCTACTACATAATCAACACGCAATCAAATGCATCTATTCTCTATTTGATTAATTTCTAACTGATAATACTCGGGAAAGGATCTTCGCATTTAGATATCTATTCTAGACTTTCAAAAGAATCTATATGCTTTTCTTTCTCTTCTTTAGATTCGGAGATCACTAAAGTAACCGAACAATTATTACAAGCTATTGCTAACAGTGACTATGATATGTATAAGTACGTAAACGGAGGACTTTCACGAAACGATAGGAAACAACGAATTGTTTTCCATGTAGAACATTATGTGATCCAAAAATCACATGTTTTGAACCGGAAACCATTGGCAATCTTGTGGAAGGATTGGATTTTCATAAATTCTATTTTGATACAGGTAAGAGAATGCATTCTCTTGTGAATGAGAACTTCATTTACGATGTTAACGATGTTTGAGCTTGATGTAGAGAAGCAATGCTTTTCAAAGATTTGTCAGACGTCAGTATCTCATCAGAATAACAAATAATAGCATATTGACCTTGAAACATCGTATCGGAATGTTTTTTTTTATGTCTGATAAGTTAATTTATTCTTGTTTATGACTCGCCGACGGCAATCGGGAATAATTAAGACCTGATTCAGGCCGTGTTCTCTGGATTATTTCGATAGTTTATCATTAAATTCGTTGATGATAATCAAACTAAAAAATGATCTTATCGAAAACAAACATAGCACAGCTTCGAAGTCTTGTTATCTCCTTTCGATTAGATCTTTGTTCTTTGATTCTATTTTGTAACTAAATCTTGAAATTGTTTCAGCGCGATTTACTCGCTCCGATACAGGTAACCATTGCCGTTCTGTTCGTGTACTTTGTGTAGTGTTGTTCGTGTTTACGTGATTGACTTGTTCTTGAACATTTCCTCATCGGATCGTTTCGTTCTAGTTTTATCAACTAAACCGAACAAACCAACAATTAACTGTACGATGCTAACGCCAGTTGTTCATGCATTAGGCGATGATTCAGCTTGTATTGCATACGTTCTTCTTCTACAATTTCTCGACCGGTAAGAACTCGAATTGACGGACTTTTTTCGTCAATGGATTGCTTGATTGTGATGAATTTTAGTAATGGCCAACCGCAAAGCGTGCGAACAGAAGAAACTCGTGTATGGCATAAGAAAGACTCACGTTGGTTATGTGTGCATTTTCATCGTTCGGGTATGCCTGTTGCCACGGCTATCAAAGCTTCTTTTCAACCGACGTCAATGTAATTTTCTTTTACAATCATAATTTGTTCACGAGTTTTCATATCCATGCACTTGCTCTTTCTAAATTCCCCTTCTTTCGAGTATTCATTCCTTTTTTTTCGCACTTTCCTCTCTCGCTCTTTATGTTGTTTGAATGTTTTTCTCTCACTCTCTTCATTTCTTTTGCCTTCAATGAATCATACATTTTTTGATTACCTGCGTACCTCGTATACTTTTACGTGCCTCTACGACACTATGGATTTATCATTTGTGAAAAAAAAATGTATTTATTCTATTTATTTTGTGTTTTCTCATTCGTTCATGTCTTCTTTTGATTAAGGCGAAACAAAATGTCTACGATTAGCTTCTTCTTCTTCTCCTAACAAAAATACAAACAAATCTATCTCTCTTTTCATCATTTCGTGTTTATTGTTGTTGTTGTTGTTGCTCATCCTTTCTCCTATCATTTTCTGGCTCTCGCTGACGTTTTGTGAAAGGAATCAATTGCAAAACGTAGATTTTCTTCTCTTTTTCTTTGACTGACTTGTCCTTTTCTTCTTTTGGATCGGTGATGATAATCAGAAGTTTTTCTTCTATTCAAAATGACAACCAATAAAATAATTAATAATAAGTTTTGCATATTTGATAAGAATAATAATTAAGCCTCATATTTGACGAGCCTATTCGATTACTTATGTATCTGATGTGAATTAAAGTTTCGACATCGAATGCAAATCGTGAGAACATACATTTCTGATTACGTTAATGCTAGAAGAAACATCAAATATTCACTTGAGAGTAGATTGGACTAGAGCGACATCTATACGAACAAAATGCAGATTTTCGACGCATTTATCTTTCGAAGAAATTGTGTTTGAATTCTAATTTAGATTAAATTTCGTTCTGTTATATATCCTCATGGATGTCGGTTACTAGGCAATCAACTGGCCATATTAATATATATATAAGTTGATTATCAACACGAAGAGAAAAAAGAGGAGTTGTCGTTGTCGATCGACATTGTGTTTCCAAGAGACTGAGGTACCTATGGCGACCTTGCTTGCCACAAACTCGCATTTTGCACCCTTATTCATTTATTCTCTCATCTTGTCTTCAGAGATATGTTCAAAAATACTTTTCAAAGTGGTTTCCTGTCGATTCTCTACAGTATCGGTAGTAAGCCATTGCAAATCTGGGACAAAAAGGTATGTCAACTATGTTCAAACAGCGAAATCTCATCAATTTCTCTAGGTGCGAAATGGACATATCAAACGAATCACAGACAATGAAATTCAGTCTCTTGTCCTGGAAATAGTCGGTACTAATGTGAGCACAACATACATCACATGTCCAGCTGATCCGAAGAAAACGCTCGGCATCAAACTTCCGTTTCTTGTGATGATTATCAAAAATTTAAAGAAGTATTTTACGTTCGAAGTTCAAGTAAGACGAACCTTTCGATCTGCATCGATCAATACACTATAATTTACCAGGTTCTCGATGATCGCAATGTTCGTCGACGTTTTCGTGCTAGTAACTATCAATCGACGACACGTGTCAAACCGTTTATTTGTACAATGCCGATGCGTTTGGATGACGGATGGAATCAAATTCAATTTAACTTATCTGATTTTACACGACGTGCCTACGGTACGAATTACATCGAAACGTTAAGAGTTCAAGTATGTTGAAAGCGTTCTTTTTTGAAATACGAAGACAGACGCGTTCGAAAATCATTTCATAGATTCATGCAAATTGTCGAATTCGACGTGTTTACTTTTCTGATCGACTCTATTCGGAAGATGAATTGCCGCCGGAATTTAAATTATATTTACCGGTAAGATTTTCTTTGCAAATCATCGATTTTCTCTTGAATTCAAATCTTCTTCTAGGTTCAAAAGAAATAATCGAATTCATGATATACTTTTTCTCTTCTTCGTTCTATTTTCTTTTCTCTCTTTTTTTCAAATATAACAAACAATAAACAGCATGATTCTTCACCAACCGACAGCTGTGTATATTTGTGATTCTTTCTTGTCTTCTATACAATGAATGTCAACTTTTGTTCGTTTTCTCACGCATCTTTCATTCTTTGACCATCAGTGAAAAAACGCCAAATATATATGTATACTCTTTTACTTTGTAATAGATTGTATCGAATATTATTCAACTCACTTTCCCATGGAAAAAAAACAAATGAATGATTCATTTGACGTTGCCGATCGTTGATATTCCAGCGTTTTGTTCGATGACTTCTTACGTTGATCATGTTTGACGAATTCTAACATGATTATGCCCTGCGAGAAGATACAAGTACTTTCTCTTTCTTCACGCCTGATGTCGTAGACAAGTAATTGATCAATTATAATTTATAAACGCGAATACATCGGAGAATTCTCTGACAAGTCACACCCTCGTTTTCGTATCGTGAGCAGATAATTACTCCTTAAAATAAACATATTTCTCGCGAGATATCATGCACCATTGAATTTTCGCACGTAAAATCCATGGTCCGCTGGATTTAGGATGAATATCGAGCTCGAAAAAGATAGATAGAGTGTTTCTGCAAATATATCTATTCATTGAGTGAATTCTTTTAAATAGAAATCCCAAACAAATGGCAAGAAAAATAGTGTATGTGTGTGACAATAGTAAAACAACAACGAAAAGTGGTGGGAAGTAGATAAATGAGATGACAGATCTGTAAGTAAATTTGTTTCTCTTTTGATTTGAAATCAATCGCTTCAAAATGAAACATCTAATGGAAAACAGTTCACAACATCAAAAAGAAATCAAAACCAAGGCCTTGTTGTTATTATTCAATCAACTTGTTTTTAATGGCAATGCTCGTTATAATCGATAACGGTCGAGCGGCGCCAACCGAATAAGAAATGACCTAAGCCAGCGCCGAGGATAACCGCAAGGAATAGATAAACATTGAATGTCATTGCTATCAACATTAGTAGATAACTGATACCCATTTGAAGAATATGCAACAAGGTTTGAATGATATGGTAAGTACTCAAAAGTCGAGCGCTGAAAATATAAGAGAAAGGGATGAAAGTAAAGTTCGATTCGATAAAAATTCAGTATGACTAATCAAATAGTGCTCACCGTTTAGTACGGTTATCTGATGTTCTAACTCGTGGTAGTAAATCATTATTGTTAGAACGATCATTCTGTTGATCATGTTGGCGTACACTAGAGTGAGAATCATAGCAATCATCAAGAAAAGAACAAACAATCAATGATAGCTAGAGAAATGCTAAAGCACACTTTCGATGAACTAAACAAGACTTACAGTGGTGATTGACGATTATCTTCATCGAGAGGATGCCGAAGTATTTCACGTTTGGCTAGATGATCTCGTACGGTTTTTAATCCTTCGTAGAGCACCGCAACAAAAAATATTACAAACCAAGATCCGACAAAGGCTGCAAAGAAAGTAGATTAAGTATGGTTTTCTTTCATTTTATTATAAGATCAGTTACCAGTAACTGATTTCGTGTTCCACTGATCGAATAGGATTTGTTCCGTATAGCCACCATGAAAGGTCATCTGTGGAAAAGAAGCGAGAAGACATGAACATACGATTGTGAATATTCCGAACGTAGTATTTCGCCGAGTTGGCTTGTTTGATTAACAAAAATCGATAGAAAGTGAGTCAACAACTCGTTTTCCTGCTCTTATCTTTCATAAATTGAATATTTAGATAAGTTTTATGGCTTCAAAACCTTCCCTCTTGCTGCGAAGGACATTATTATTTACTAATCAGTCAAACATACGAAAAGAATAGAAGAAGTCGTTGATTTCCTGACAATTTCTATTAAAAACTATTTAGTACGCAGAACAACACATTCTTTGTTCGCTAACAACAATGCCTACTCTATTCAACTAGAACTGTTTAAATCAAATACTCACTGCCATCATCATCATATCTTTCGTATGTGAACCATGGCCACTATGACCCGATGGTGAATTGATTTTTGCCGGCATGATATGATTAGCATGATTCATAGTCATCATCGTTGTTGTTGTTGTAATGGACATGTCTACATGATTGTGGTGAGCATGATGATCATGAGACATTTTGAATTCTAGAAATATAGAAAAAAGTATATCGTATGATGATTGAATTAATAGATTCGTTTCGGCATGAGAGAAAAACGATTACTTGTTCTTCACTCAGTTAATCGTTAAACAAATCATAGAAATTGAAATCAGAGAAGGACGTAACGATGTAGAACACGAGATTCGTGCTTGAAGGAATGAGAAAAGCAATAAAGCTGTATGCAGCGAAAGATTTTTCGCGAATCTAGCATGAAACATTACATCTGACTTTATCGAGAGAGAATCGTCAAGTATTTTTTCATAAGACATTCAAATATGCATCTTATGTCATGAAAATGCCAGAATCGATGCAAAAGAATGGTTTGCATGGTAGAATCAGGATGTTAGAAGAATGAACCAATCGTTCGCTCGTAGACGAGGGCGCCTTCCGTTGGTACTGAGCAAAATGTCTATCGCAATAGTCCAAAGTAGAAACTTGTCGATTGTAGCATTTTCATCTGACATTATGCAAAAGTATTTGTACACGAGACCTTGTATAATTTAACCTGTAAAGAAGAGTATAAATAACCGTATACGTTGCAATAGTAACAATAATTAGTTGTCACACTTGATTGCCTCACTATCACAATAATAAAGTGGATACTAGTCCACATGATTCATGACGTACGCCGAGTGAAAGATTGAAATGAAAAGTGTCGACTATGAAATTTGTGCTTTTGTCAATGTGTTAATTTCATTGTTGAACTAGTGATATGATCTACTAAAAAATTGACTCTCTTTCAGAATGAAATAGTACCTATTGTTTGTTGTCGAGAAAACGTGACAATGATCAAGTTTAAATTGAACATAAGAATCACTTCAACTGCGAAAAAAAAGTTGCTTTTTTCTTTTCAAAATTTTGTCCTGACATTGCAAAGAATAGTGTTCTTCTTCTTCTTCTTCGTCTTCAAAATTTCGCAGTAGAAAACGTTCATTAATTCTTTTTCTATGGGAAAACCTACATTAATCAACCAAATTCATTTCTCTTCTCTGGTAAGAACAATCAATCCTCCAGAGATAACATATTGAATCGGTCCTATTCTACTCTCATCGAAGATTTTCCAAGGACTTGAGTATTCTTGTTTGTTTACTGCTCGACAAACATCGCCGTTTTGAAACTTTTCCATATTGTCTGAAATTGAGAATTATTTTTCTTTGAAAACTAAATCTCGTTTCTCAAAATCAGACACAGTTTAATTGTCCGTAGTAAAAACAATGTTTTATTCATGTACGATAAAAGTCTTTTTTTTCCATTTGCTTTTTTTTTTCCTTTATTTAATTCAATAAAACAAATAAAAAATTTATCATACCATACGACACATCGTTAAGTGTCGTCATTAGCGGAAGTGCCCATAATAGGAAACATGAAAAGTAAAGAGGAAAAAACGGTAGGCCTCTTGTGACAAGAACCATTTCCATCCAAATCAATTTTCTTTTTCCTAAGACAAGAAAAATATTACGGCAGCCGAATGAGACGGAAAAGAGAAGGAAAAGGTAGAATCTAGATGCTGGGCACATATATAAGTGAAGAGAAAAGAGCTCTCTTCTTTTTTTTATTTTTTAGTATTCACTTGAATTGAAAGAAGAAGGAAATATGTTAGCATATCACGATGCATCGGCTGCATTCAGCGGAATTCGTTCGGATAATCGTTCGTCGTATGACAAATACGGTCGGTATATAAATAATGGTCAGCAACACGAGCTTGATGAGTTAGAAGCATCGAAAACTCGGCAATGTTTAAAAAAAACAACCAAATTTCTCTTCTCACACATCGGTTTAGTGGGCTTAGTAGTGGTCTACGCCGTCGCTGGTGGATTTCTCTTTCAACTACTAGAAGAACGTCAAGAAAAATACAATTGTCTCGAAGCTTATGGTGAACAAGTTGTTAAAATAACGAAACTTAAACAACAAATCGTCAGTTACATTCAACACAATACGACGGCAACAACAGGTTCGACAAGTGGAAAAGATAATGCTACAGTTGCACTGGTGAAGATTAGCACAATGTTGTACACATATCGAGACTTCGTGATCTCAACAACTACGAAATATCGTTACTATGGTGATGATTGTTTATCAACAAACAAATGGACGTATGCGAACTCGTTACTGTTCGCCATTACAATCATAACAACAATTGGTTACGGAAATATAACGTAAGTCAAATCATGAGAAAACCCAGGAGATAAATTAAAAAGTTTTCTTGTCTTTTTCTAGACCGACAACATGTAAGTTGTATAGAAATTGGAAATAGCTGTAGAGAGATTCTATTTAGGGGAGGGGCAATTGTGCTGTATCTGCTACGCAACAATAGGTATTCCAATCTTTCTCTTGTGTGTGGCAAATATAAGCGGTGTTCTCGGTGAGATGTTTCGTTTTATTTATGCGAAGATCATTTGCGCTCCGTGCAAGTTAATGAAACGACGGAGTGCTGTGACACGTAAAGCGAAAGCAGAAGAAGAAAACGGTGTAGGTGCGAATCCTACCTCATGGCCAGCTCAAGATGATAATAAGAAAAATTCAGTGAAACGGCCAATGAATAACATGGGTGATGATGACGATTTCGTTGAAGATGAACAGCAATCGAATCAACGTGTTGCTGTACCATTAACTGTAACAATGATTATCATTGCTGCCTACATTTGGATTGGTTCCGCCTTGTTTCATAATTTCGAGGGATGGTCAATGATACAAGCTGGATACTTTTGTTTTATTACATTATGTAAGGCATTTGAGTAAATATCTAAAGCTAACAAAATCATTTCTTTTTTTTTTCTTTTCTAGCAACTATTGGTTTTGGTGATTTTGTAAGTCAAAGCAAACTTTGAATGTCAATGTTTTTCGAATATGAGCTTCTTTAGGTTCCTGGTCAACGGAAAGATGATCCGAATGCCGGTGCGAAACTTATCCTTGGAGCTATTTACGTCCTGTTCGGTATGGCTATTTTAGCCATGTGTTTCGATTTGATGCAAGAAGAAATCGTGGCCAAATTCCGTTGGATTGGGACAAAAGTTGGTATCATCGAGAAAGAAGACGAGATGAATACCCAAATAGATCATCTGTCAGAAACGAAAAATAAACGAAATTCCACCGTGTCTGTAGCAAACAGTGATCGTCAAACGGGAATGATGAGAAAACATACAACAATCGATGACAATGACTTGTCACGAGATCGTAGCTCGAGCTCGGCACGAAAAACAAGCCCGAGAAATAATAACGCCCGTGTTCACCCATTGGACGACAATGCTGCGAACGAGGGCACCCTTCATCAACGTATCGCTCCTTCAAAATCAAACTGAGCTTAGTCAAACGTCAGCATATTTAATAAACAATCATTCACAGAACATTTCGCATATTTATTTCAGTCTCGCTTTCTCTTTGTGAACAGAATAACCTATTTTATTCCTTTTTAACAAATAAAGGTCGTTCTACTTTAACTACTGTATACCTTCGTTAATGGAGCGTCAAAATCACATACATGCAAACGATTTTCGAACTGACAAAAACTGATAGGTACCTTTGCTACCTAAAATATAACAGGTGCATTTTTTATTTGAAAAATATCAAAACACACAGTCACGATGACATGCTTATCGTCGTTACCTACTGTGAACTTGCTCGATCGACTGATACCGTTTATGCGATTTAGAAGATTCTCAATGCATAAAACACCAATTTCTAAGAACAGGGTGTTCCTTTGTTCACAAAATGTACTGCGTTCTTGAACGAATCACGATCGACGGAGCAATATATCTATCAATTGAATTGTATTACAGCTGAATGGACTAATTGATAATACATTGCATAATAGAGCACTAGTCATACTTTTCTCTACCGCGTAAGAGAACGCAAGTAATATTGCAGTCTACTAATGCTATTAGAGGGCATTTCGAACTTGAGCAATGTCCCAATCTATGTGCCATTTTAGAGCTTGCCATTCGATTGCGAATTACCAAAGGAAGTTTGTTATTCAGGAACAAGTCATTAATTCTATTTTCTTTTTCGTAAACATTCACGTTCACGGATTTATTACAACTATATATATATACATCGTGTGAGTCTACTACGACAAAAAAGATGAACAAAAGCTATATTTTTAATGAGAAGTGTTCAGTTAGCTTCTATTTCAGTCGAGAATCTCTTTGTTGATATACGTTGATGATGAACATTCGCTGGAGCATGAGATGCAATTGTATCATGTCGAAATTCATCAATCAATTCATAGAATGAATTAACGAACCATGGTGCACCCTCGCGTACTTTTTCTCGCATGATATTTCCACCAAAACCAATGAAACCATCAGCATTTGCTTCCATATCCGTAGCACCATCACCAATCATAATCAAGCGTTTGTAATTATACTTCTTCTTAAGATATTCTACGACTAGTCTTTTACCACCTGAATCAGAGGTCATTTCGTTTTCATCAAAGCCGGCATAGGTACCATCAGCATTGAACAGTAGCTTATTGGCAAATACATTTGTAACCGGAATATCCAGTTGTGTAGCAACAGGATCAACAATCGAATGAAAACCACCTGTGATTAGATAGACGGGAACTTGACGTTCGTGTAAGATGCTGATCAATTTACTAATTCCATCGGTTAACTCAGACGGATGATGAATAATAAAATCTTCTAAATTTGCGGTTGTTGGTCGAATAAGATTAAGACGAGCCTCCAATGCAGTGCGAAAACTCATGTTACCACCCATAGCATTACGTGTGATAGCTTCGACTAACGCACCGACTTTCTGAAACTTTGCCAACTCGTCAATAGCTTCGTCAGTGCAAACAGTTGAATCAACATCAAAACAGACACAATCAGCATTGAGCCATAGTTGACGTACTGATTGTTCGGTACTTAACGACTCGTCAGATGAGTTATTTTCGTTTAAATTGCCTTGCGTCATTATGTGACTGAATAAATTACGAAGTAAAACGAATATATCAATATCTACGTCCACCTTACCTGTTGTGTATTATCGGATAGTGCGTAACTGTATGAAAATGAGAAAGAGCAATGAAAATAAAACAAATATTCTTCTTGCAATTGTCAACATGCAGAACGGACGAAGAGAGAGCGAGAGAAAAGGAAAAGAATAGTGCGGTTATTTATGGACCAATCACTTTTTTATGATCATATGATGGTTGTTGTGTGCTAAGACATTGGATCATATTTTAAAGAAGACAAGAAAAAAGAAAACAAATTATGACCTTCATTTCACGGTCGTCAAGTTCTAGATGTTGCACTGACATGATCTATTATCAGTTTTTATTATCGGTCAAAGAATCGTTTTTCCTCTCGAATATTCACTTGATTCAAAACCAATCAACTAAAGAAAAACATCACATTCGATGCGTCAGTTTCTGTTCAATCAGCTGATTGATACGGCATATAGCCAGTGCACTCTGAACTGGAACAAAAGCATGGTTTAGAAAGTTTCTCGTCGACGATTGTACCATAACTGTAGGATAATTCTTCATTCGGTTGAATTTCCCGTCGAGTAAAAAATGCTAAACGTGGAGGTGTTGGTCGATCCACTCGAATCGGGATGATATGTAAGTTCGGGTCACAACTATGGTTGACAAAACGTGTCCAATTTCCGTAATGGCGTGCGTCAATAAATGTTTTTGTAATTGTTTGTAAATGATGTTCATTGTAAAGTAGTAAATAATTATGTTCGAACGTTTTTGTTAACTCAATTCGACGATGTGCTTCATGTTCTGAAAGAACTTCGCCGACGTATTCGCCAATATATGTTCCTGAACGAGGAATATGTTTATTAACTATAACACCGTAGCCTTTATTTGATGCTGAAATGATCGTCACGTTGTTTGATTGATCTTCTTGTTGACTAACACGGTTGTGACATGCTTCCAATGAACATTTGCATTCGGAATTACATTCGAATATCGGACTTGATTTGTTGGGATTTAAACAATGTGTGGAATCGTAATTGAGACCAAAGCGAGTTGCACATGAACAATTCAAACATGCATCTTCGATGGAGCAAGAACAACCTTCGTACTGTTCGTCATCTTCTTCATTAGTCGATTGAATCAAACAAGAATCGATATACTACATAGAAACGAATGAGAAATTTTTAATTTTGCTTTGTTTTATTTTTGAAAAAAGAATATCTTAACAGAAAGAAAAAGAACGTCTCCTACCACAAATGGTGTTTTATCGCTCAAAGTTGCTGCTGCTGTTATAGTTTGTTGCTCAATTGTAGTTATCATAACGATGGAATGGTAAATGATATAGCTGTCAGATCATTCGTTCGAATCAACGCTGTTGGCATAGAACCAATGGATGTTTGTAGATCTTGAACTAAGATTTGCGAGAAATTCGAATCTATACTAAGACAATGAGTGGCAGTTAGTGATGATTCACGATGAAAATCAAGTTCTATTGGCGAAATAGTTTTATTTTTTTGGAGATATTCAAGAACATTTAAGAAACGCGAGCGTAGTTCGGTACGTTTGTCTTGCTTAGAAGATGAGTTTTCTGGAGCTTGAGTCGTTAATGCATGACGATATGCAGCGAGACCGTCATCATCGTGATCAATATTTGACATCTACAATAAAAGATTATGGTTTTGTTAGGATCCGTGATCGTCCGAAGTTATTGAAGAATCGAAGAAGAAAAAAGGATTGAAATTCCTTATTGCTTTTCGATCAAAAAAAACAAAATAACAACTGATGTTCAGAAAAGAAAAAGAAAACAAGCAGAAGAAAAGAACGAAGGACCGTCCATCTATAGTCTTGTAGATGGCGATCCTGACAGGTTCACTTATTAGAAAATATTTATTGTCTTCTTTTTATTAGATTAAAACTAATTAGCAAAGAAATGAAACTTGAATTTTCTTATTTAGTATTGATTCATTGGTGGTTGCTGATTTCCTCCCAAAATCATACGTGAACATGCTTGCATATATTCATTGAAATCGAGAGCGCCTGACTGATTGATATCGAAGCGACGAAAAGTAGCTTCAGATTCGCGTTCAATATCCTGCCAAGTCATGTTAAGCAACGATGCGATGAAGAGTCTTCGAAAACTGTCACGATCAACGACACCATTTTGATTAGCGTAGTTGTTGAATTCGTACCGAAAACGTTCAATTTCGGGAAGTGGAATACCAGTGGCATTCGAAATAGTCATATTATTTGCTTGTATCGATGAATTTTGATTGTTGGGAAACATCGCTGATGGCGGCGATGCGAAATAATTCGGCATCTGAGTAGCATTTCCAAACGGTGACGACTGTTGCATTGGTTGCTGTGGCATATATTGAGGATATGGCTGCTGCATGTACTGCGGCGGCATTTGTTGTTGTTGTTGTTGTTGTACATATTGGGGTTGCTGCATGTATTGCACTGGTTGTTGCATATATTGAGCTGGCTGCTGTACATATTGAGGTTGAGGGGCAAACTGTGGTTGAGGTGCAAACTGTGGTTGTGGTTGCTGTTGATAGACGGGCTGTTGTTGAACAGCTGGACCTTGTTTTGGAGCTTTTGAAAACAACGCTTTTACACGTTGCACGAAACCACTCATGATTACTCTATCTCAGCGATAACTGTTTTATGTTGTGTACTACGATACAACCACGTGCTTACTGATCTATGTAGGGATGAGTCTTTTTCGTCTATATTCAGGATATATCATCCGTAACATAAAAACAGATTGACTCTCATACATGGTTCAAGGTTAAACCTGCTCCTATGAAGCATTAGTTTCTCGATTTATGCACATCGGATGCTATAGATCAATGACGATTGATACCGAAAAGATGCGTCGCTTTCTTTCGTCATTGATTGAAAAAATCTGCAACTTATCTTCAGCGTCACGCCACGAATGAATAATATCGTGATAAATGGTCACAATCTTCAACAAATAGTAAAATTCTATTTTGCGAACACATCAGTGGTGGCATCTATTATTAAATTTGAATATCTCAATAAGATCCTACTCATGTATCGATATCCTATAACTATGTATCTCACGAATTTTCATTCCACACCATAATTGATGAACTCTTGTGATGTTCAAAGCTATGATACTCGTCGTATAGATATCTTCGAATATCAGTGATATTTTGAAAAAGATGCGCTATTCTATAAATGAGAGGGAGGAGAAAGTAGTCCTCGTTTGTTCGAAATCAGTTTTCGACTGATAGATGGTCTTATCTGTAAGATTCTCTGTGGATATTCCCATCATTATAGTATGTACATCTGGGCAAAGACTTGACCTAAGTAGTTAAAATAGTATTTGGAAATGTCAGGAAGGATTCTTGCATACAATATTTGAAATAACCAGACACTAACACATCATTCTAAGATTAGTTTTCATCAAAATCTCATGAAATTAATGCTCCTGTAATTGATATGCGCATTTAAGCTAATGCAGTTGCGAGGAAATTTGCTTATCCAAAGCTGCACTCACCCTCTTTTTAATTCTTCAGTCTCTCGACAACGGTAAAAATTCAATTTCAGCTAAGTTCCCACGATAGATGTCATTAGTGAGGAGCATCTATACTATTGATAGGTTAAACGACAGGACTTTTCCGACCAAACATCGTACGGTCTATCTGTTCGCTCGTACTATATGGACTCATCGATTGACATAGTTCACATAAATCAATTTGACTAGGACACAGTCAAATTAATAAAAGAATCTTACTTATTTACTTCATTGTTGAGAAAATATTGTGCTTATTGAATCGTTTCACGCTTGCTTCGTCGTATTTTTAGAGGAAATATGAGCGATAGTGAAGAAGAAACGTCATTACGGAAAGACTATGTTGAGTCATCCACGTTTGACTCATTACCAGTGAAGAAATGGTTGAAAGATCAATGTCGTTTACTTGGTTTTGAACATCCGACACCCGTTCAACAAGCATGTATTCAGCCTATTCTTGAAGGTACATATCTCTCGTCGTCATCTTTCCACGAATAATTCTTATTTTCTCCATAGGCCAAGACATTTTAGCATGTGCTAAAACCGGCTCTGGTAAAACAGCAGCGTTCGCTTTACCTATCCTCGATGTACTCAGTGAAGATATCTATGGTATTTTCGCACTTGTTCTCACACCGACACGGTAAGTCTCATGTAGAAATAAACAACTATACCTATGACTATTCGTTTCATTAGAGAATTAGCATATCAAATTGCCGATCAATTCCGTGTTTTTGGTAAACCGCTTGGTTTGAAAGATTGTGTCATTACTGGTGGAATGGGTAAATGAATGAATCATATTTTAGTATCTCTAATGTAATTTCATAATCAATAGATATGATGATTCAAAATTCTTCTCTAACCGAAAGCCCACACATTGTTATTGCCACACCAGGTCGACTTGCTGATCATATTGAGAGTGGTACTGAATTTTCTTTGAGTAAGATTAAATTTCTTGTAAGAAAAGTTGTTTCCGAAGAAGACAGATTCTTACAATATTGGTACTTGCTTAGGTACTCGATGAAGCCGATCGTTTGCTAGAAGATAACTTTGGCAAACAATTGCAAACGATCTTTTCTATTCTACCAAAACAACGACAAACACTTCTCTTCAGTGCAACCATAACTGATACAATTAAACAAGTTCAATCCATATCCGAACGTAAACCATTTCTTTTCGATGGAAATCTCTTGTAAGAAAGTTTCGAATTTTCAATTGTCTTTGCTAAAGTCAATCGTTATTCATTAGACATCAACCAGCTGATAAATTGGATCAATATTATTTATTGGTGCCGGCTAATGTCAAGGATGCCTATCTCTTTCATCTACTATCATTATATCACGGTAGCAATGATGACGAGGAAGATGAGAAAGGAAGAAGTAAAACGAAGAAATACAGTAAATCAACGATAGTTTTTACCAATACATGTCGAGACTGTCAGATCCTCTCGATGATGTGTCGGAAATTTCACATGCCATCCGTAGAAATTCATTCGCTAATGAAACAACGACAACGCATAGCGTCATTGGCAAAATTTAAGTCACTTCAAGTTCCAATCTTGTTCGCTACCGATGTCGCATCACGGTAAACAACGAATTTCTGTTTGATGTTCTAATATTTCTTTCTGCAGAGGTCTGGACATTCCCAGTGTCGATCTAATTATTAATCACAACGTGCCATTTGTACCAAAAGAATATGTACATCGAGTAGGACGAACAGCTCGTGCAGGTAAGCTGATTTATGTTTGCATTATTTGATTTTCTCCATTACTTTTAACTCTTAGGACGTTGCGGTACTGCAATAACGCTTGTAACACAGTATGACGTGAAATTGATGCATAAAATCGAAGATCGTGTTGGTAAACAATTAAATGAATATCGCGTGAAAGAAAAAGACGTGCTAAAATTGCTGGTTGAAGTCTCCATGACTCGAAGTCAAGTGGAAATTCAACTTGATGAAGAAGATTTTGGCGAAGCAGAAAAGATCAACAAGCGAAAACACCGTTTACTTCAACAAGAACTTTTAGCTGAAAGCAGTTCAGCTATTATTGAAGGAAAATCGAAGAAAAAACGAAACAAATCTGAAAAATAAATGCTCATGTTTTCTCTTTTGTTTTCAGATATAAGAATAACAAGTTTAGCACAGAATGTTAAATAGTTATCCTGCATATAATCTACATCATGTATCATCAACTGCTAATCTACGTCGTAATAGTCTAAATTCAACGCTATCACTAACAAAATATCGTCGAAATTCGTTCTCACCTCCAACTCCATTGATTCTAGCGTCTCAACCAACATTTACCGCATTTCAAGATAATTCCTTCCCGTCAGCCTCAACAAAAACAACAACCAGCAATGACCATCAGATAAAAGTCACTCAATCAACAAGCAATTTCTTTCCTGAATCTAAAGATGATCCTAGTCTTTCATTTCTCGACGGTCTAGATCTGACAAATAATTTAATACCGTCGTCATCGTCATCGTCAACAATCACCACCACCGCCGCCACCACTCCAACAGTCGATGATAATCTATTTACTAATAAAAATATCCCTACACCACCCTTAGTTGTGCCGGCTTCGCCTTCAACATTTCAATGCGTGCGTATCATTCGCCGTAGCGACTCAACGCCTATCCCAACAAACCCAACTTCGAGTCAACGCCGTGTTGTTCGTGTCATTCGATTGAGTAACGCCTCACGTCCATTAGAACAATCAACGTCAAATGTCTATATCGTTCGAAAAACGGATGTCACTCCAACTGTTCACATTAATCCAGCCGTGCAACATGTCATTGCAAAAAGCAATACTGTGAACAATAATTCCGATGAAAATAATCAACCGAATAAATTTTACGGTTCGACAATATCCATATTTGGAATTGAGTTCACTGTCGTATCGAATGAAGCAAATGCAACCGACAAATGTGCATCACTTGTACAAAATATGAATGATACAACACCGAAACCAAATGTACAACCAGCAAACAAAGTATGAGTAGTGTTCAAGATAAAGACGAAACTATTCATTTGATCATTTTAGATTAATGATATTCATAAATTATTCTCTCGAATTTATCGTTGCGTTCTATGTGCAGCCGAATTCGATGTTTATGAGGATTTCGTTTCGCATGGTAGTGGACATTTACAAGATCTAACATTGAAACCACTTGAAACAGCATCTGTGTTTCGTCGACGATCGTATCGTTGTCTTTTACCACATTGCAATGCAAGAATCGAAAGGTAGGGAGATTCGACTTACGCTAAGCACTGACCTATTTTTCTTTCGCTCAGTGAAACCGAAAGTCCTCGTATTCTCGATCAATTATTTCGTCGACATCTTCTCAGTCATGTTGGCACACATCCATTTAAAGTAAAAATCACTCGGTCGGAAAGAACAAATAAGCATCTTTCGTTTTGTAGTGTCATATATGTAAAAGTAAATTTCAACGGATACAAAATTATCGTGTTCATTTGGCGTATCATGAAGAAATGAACAGTCCTTCTTTGCAGGTTTATTTCTTTTGAAAACTTCGTATATTTCTTCAGTAAAATTGATTTTTTAGTGTAAGAAATGTTTGAAAAAATTTACAGCTGATAAACAATACAATTTTCATATTCGCAAGTGTTTTGTCGTACCACCATCTTCACCGCAAACGACTGCCTCCTTTCGTTGCCATATTTGTGGTGAAAATTTCGAGAAAGACCAAAGTTTAAATCTACATATTAAACATATTCATTCGTCGCGTCCATCAACACCAAACGTCACGGCGATTCGCAGCGATAATGAGTAAGGTCATATGGTGTGAAAGACGGTAAACGTTTCCTCTCTGTTTCAGAGTTCGTGTTCGTTTGGTCTCACCACCAGTTGCTTCGACAAAACCCAAATCATTACCAAATACATCGAATACATGTCAAATTTGTTGTCAAGATTTTCCTAAACGTTTATTGTACAAAAAGCACATGCTAACGCATTTAGGTGATAAGCATTTTGCATGTACTTATCCAGTAAGTGATTGAACTTTGTGCGATTCATTCTAATGCTTCTGTACGATTAGGGATGTAAAGATACATTTTATTCTCAATCAAATCTTGATCGGCATGTTCGTACTGTACATTTACGCGGAAGTCAATCGTTTGTATGTACATTTCCCCATTGTGGAAAAACCTTTGCGAGAAATGATTCGCTGAGAAATCATCGAGTGAAACATTTTCCCAATATGATTATGAAATGTCCGTATGTTGGTAAGTGTTGCTCATTTTTCATTCCAAGAAGACTAGCCAATCTTCTGTTAAGATTGTGAAGAAAAATTTCGCGTACGTTCAACGTATCATGCACACGTCAAACGACATCGAACGGAGAAACAACAAGCATCAACTATATACGTGTGCGTACTACAAAATTGTCAGTATACAACGTCGAATAAAGCAAGCATGAAGCAACATCTAACAAAAGTACATGATTATAAACAAGAAAAAGGTAATTCTTTGCAATCAATTGCAAAGCTCTGGTGCATTTCTACAATTTTTAAAATTAGATGAAGATATACCTTACATTCAATATCCGTCTAAGCAACAGCAACAAACACAAGTGCCACCACAGCCAACGCCGCCACAGCAACAGCAAATTCTCATCGACGAACCTTCGACATCGAGTGTTGTCGAAGTTTTAGCTCCGATTGTAGTCAAATTGCCCGGTGATGAACCTCCTCCTCCGCCACAGCTTGCAGTACCGACACCTCAACCTATAGTTCCTCGTAAGTATTCAACAATCGATTTCGATTTAGTAAAATCTTTTTTCATTCAGCTCCACCACCACCACCACCACTGAACGATCCATTCGATATCTTTTGTATGCTTCCCGATGTTCCACTTGGTGATCTCGATTGGCTCAATATTGAATCTGAAGAAAACATTCGGCCACGAAAACGTCAGAACATCATTACTATTAGCCGTATGTTTAACTAAGACGCTCTTTCACCGATGACTTAGTTTGCATGATTTAGGTGATATGGAGAGTTTATCTACGGTCGTCGTCGAAAATCTAAGTGGTTGTGCACGAACGGACTATCGTAGTAATCATGCTTTACTTGAACGTGCTAAATTTCGACGCAAACTATTGAATTACAAGCGAGGTAAATAACAACTTGTCCATTGTCTTGTGAGACTAATATCTGAATTGTTTGTTTGTATTGCTTAGAACTCTTACGCGTTGATTCACAACCAGTTTCGACATCAACAAGACGCTTGTCCAGTCAGTTATCTGATGATAACGATGATGAAGATGAAGATGATATTCTTGAAACTACAACATGTGAGACGAGCCCGAAACGGATAAAACGCTATGTTGATATTAATGAAAATTAAATAAATCCTTTTTCTCTTTCTTTCTCCTCTTTTCCCGTCCGTTTCCTCTTCCACAAGTAAATAAGAAAAAAATAATCAGTTTTTCTCTTGATGACACTTTCAAACGATGGAATTCAACTCGAATGTGTATGTACGTGTTTTGTATGTATAATCTTCATTCTACTCTCTGTCTTTCGCACGTCTTCAGTTCTTCGATACCAAGTGTTTCACAGACACGTTCCTTCTCTCTTTTGAATTCTTATTATTGTTTAGTTTTACGTGTGTGTATGTATAAAATTCGCTCTGTTATGTTTGCTTTTGTCCGCGCTACGTGTAGTTCACTAAAAAGAAAAAAAAACACGATTCTGTCTCTTTTACATATGATTACAAGAAAACAAACAATATACAGAAAGAAAAGAAGAAAAAAAAATCTTATTTATTAAATCCTATCCGCCGTGCTGACTTGCCTGGGAATCATATAAGATAAAACAGAAAGAAAGACGACTATATAATAACGAGATTGTGTGCTACAGAATAGATTATATTTTTTTCTTATCAGCCGTTTTATTCACTATTCTGTTATAGATAATTTTTCATTCTTGGGTCGTATTCAATGGCTAATTCATCGAAAAATATGGAACAACATCACATCGAATCGAGTCCATTGGTCATTGAAGATTCATTCGAAGGATATCCATTGAATTATTTTAAGTAATTCTTCTGATATTCTATTTGATCGAATGAATATCCGTTCGTTCTAGTTTGCCATTACATTATCGTGATGATTTGAAATCTGTTCTTATTCCATATGGTCTCGTTCAAGATCGTATCGAAGCATTAGCTAGTCGAATTTTCTCGGATTTACATATTCATATTCCCGAGCAACTAAGTAACGACTAGACTTCAGATCTCATTCGAAGATTATTTCTCTTCGGTTTAGTCTGTATGTGTGTACTCAAAGGTGGCTATCGCTTCTTTTCGGATTTGGTTTCGAAAATTCAAAATGAAAATCGGTACGGAGGAAGATCTTTTGTTGTCGGAGTTGTCTTATCAAACATATTTTAGTCTTCGCAATGATCGTAGTTTACCGATGAGTTTAGAATTCATCCGTGTGCGAAGTTATGTTAACGATCGTTCTACTGAAGCCATTGATATCATTGGTATCAGTGATTTAAGCTCGTTGAATAATAAGCATTTGTTGATCATCGAAGATATTATTGACACAGGTGTGACGATGGTTGCGTTAAAGAAGGAATTGGAAAAGTATAATCCCAAGACGATCCATGTTGTTTCATTATTTACCAAACGACGTACAGATAAGAAATGTATTTTCAAACCGGATTATTCAGGTTTCGAAGTACCTGATCATTTTATTGTTGGCTATGCGTTGGTAAGACGATTAGTTTGTGTCTTGTAAAGCAAAATTATGAAGATTTGACTTTACATTACAGGATTACAACGAATACTTTCGGGATTTGGAGCACATATGCGTGATGAAAGAATCGGGCATTACGAAATACAAAGTTCAAGATGGTGATAAAGTCGAATAAACCGCCTCAAACCAGTCACAGTCCTACAAACCAAACGTCTTTTTTCATGTGTGCCTCTGTGTGATCTACTTTTTCTTACTGACAGTTCTGTAGTTAAGATCTTGATTGGCTTTTCCGTTATGCAGTTAGATTCTGTAGCTGAAAAAAGGAAATATGATTTTATCAGCCGAAAGAAAGCTGGTTTATAGGAAATAGGATATGTGTCTCATGGAGATACTAGTGCAATAGATTGCTAAACTATTCAATCTTTCTTTGGGACGAAGATTTTTGCATATCAATAGTGTCCTAGGACGAAGCCTGGATTTGGTTTCTGTAGTCTCGATGTTTTTTATTTATGAAATGCATCTCACATTGCTATAATTAATCGAACGAATATGAGACATGAAAATAGTACCGGTTTCTTTTGTTTGTAAACATCAATTTGTTCGGTAGTTGAGAGAGACTCGATATGTTTTTTATATGAATGAGTGCAGATGCACTGAGGAATTGAAATGACTTCTGACGTTTTATTTATGAAGAAGTTGTAGAAAAACATTAATTTGCATGAATTTATTCATGTGACTATCGTTGGATTTTTTTCAAAGTAATGAAATCGGATGTGAAGTGTATTGTATGTATGCGCGCACGCCCTCTATCGTTCTCCTGTCACTAGGCGACCTTATGGCAAATGAATCAAATTATGGGAGTTTATTGATATTCATTATTAGTTCTTCCTTACTCAGATACATTTCTCTCAGTAATTTGCAATGACTTATCGAGATATTAGCCGTAAGTAACCTGATTCGAATTGATTGCTCTTCGCAGAAAATGATTTCACATAAAATTCTTAGATCTTTGTGAGATGGCTCGCGTTCTCTCCTATCCGCGGTTGATATCAATGGAAAATTTTCGTCAACCAAATTTTCCGCTCGTAGCAGAATTGATGGCTTGGCTTTGTAAACAGTATACTCCTCATTTGAACGGTCCATGACCAATCCCATCATTTTCGCCTTCCATTTAGATACGATCCACTGGCAGACGTTTCAACTAGTATCGAACGTGAGCAAGATCGTGTAATATTTATTCGTACCGTTGCTCAAATAATTGTAAGCTATATGGATTGAAAATAGACTTAGGGTTCTAAGAGATTTTTCTTTGTCACACAGGCAACAAAAGCACATTTGAAGTTGAACACAAAAAAACTCTACCAAGCAGATGGATATGCTGTCAAAGAGATTCTCAAAGTTATAACACCTCTTTATCAATCGTTGCGTGAGAGTGAAAGTAAAGAATTGGAAGATGAAGATGACGTCGATCAGCAATACCGTTACGCTATGAGTGACGACGTAAGACTTAGCTGAACGAACTCTTGAGATTCGGTGAAACACCTTTCGTTGTTTTACTTTCCAGATCGGAATATTAAAAAATGCACGGCAACTGTGTTCAACTATCACACAAAAAGGTGCCAATCTGCATGAATTACTCGGAAAAGAGATTGACGCACGGGTAAGAGAAAACGGAAAATCGATGTCGAATGTGAAAAATTCGATTTCTAGGAAGCACGTTTGGAAGTAATGAATCGAGGGATGGAATTATCGGAAGTTCATGAAGGCATTCGTGAGGCAGAAAATGCTTCGAAAGTATGTCGAAGAAAGAAGAAGAGATTTTTGAATGCAAAGTTCCTTCTGATTACAGCGTGAATCGAATAAATTCACAAAATTAATTGAAAATGTTCAAACGGACGAAGTGGCATTGGATGAAAAGATTGCGAAACGAATGGAAGAAAAAGATCGGCACCAACGTCGACTCGATATGTTGAAGAGTGTTAGGTAAACGACAGACGAACTAGTTTCTCACTTTTGACTATCGTTTCTGAATTTAGACCATCATTTATGAATGATTTCGAGAAATTTGAAACAGAGCTTAATGAATTATACTCGAACTATGTTCTTAAATTTCGTATACTATCCTATTTGGAAAAGGAACTGGAAGGACATTTCCGAAATCAACGGGAAAAAGTTCAGGTAAAGCTTGATCTACTTGAATATCGTCAGACGTCGTTCTTTGTAGGAAGTTTCTCGTCAATACATGCAAGCAATGAACTCGCAATTGACAGAGCAGGATCAACAGAGATTTAATAGGCAATTACAAGATCCTAATGACGAAATTGGTGTGCGTAGTGATGAAGAAGAAGACGAAGAAGATTCCGATGATGACGACGATGATGATGAGTGAGTTATTCCAGTGTAAGTATCAGGTGTCAGTGTTTCCTTGTCTTAGTGACAACGATTCGGAAGAAGGTGAAGCCATGAGCCGACGACCACCTCCTCGAGGAAATCGAATGGGTATGTAGTTTTTTTCCTCGCACTGAAATTTACTCTGTATGGTTACGATTATATGTTTTTTGTAGAAAATGGAACAAAAGGTCAACCTTATGGCGGCATGACCGCTGATCTTAGTGACGATGAAGATGAAAGAGGCAGAGGTAACGGACGGATGGGTGGTGGTGACGACGACGATGACGACGACGAAGAAGTTGAGATGGGTATGGATTCAAGACGAAGAGGTGGCGGAAACATTGGCCGTCGACCGCCGAGCGCCAGCGGTCAACGGAGACCGAGACCAGTCCCGCAGCAACGAGGAACGTATAACAATGATGATGAAGACTTTTAATTCAAGGAATTTTTTCTTTTCAATGCAATTCTTGTATTCTCTATTATTCGACTTGAATAGAGAAACAAAACACAGTTGTACGATTCACCTTCTTATAATTACTCGTAAAAACCTCTTTAAAATGTGTTATTGATGTTGTTATTATTAATAATTGTTCATACATATATATTTCTTTTCAATAAACGATATCAGCATTCAATGAGTAAATCAGCAGTCGCACATTTAGTTCATCGAAAAGTATTATCGATGAACACTTGAACTTATCTGCTCGAAAAATTCATTTTCGCTCCGCGTAATCGATTACAAATTACACATAATAGAGGAGTTGCCATCGTTTCACTGTGAATTATGTCACTAAGGTGACTGTGTTGTTATTATTATTCTCTTTTGTCTCGCTCGTTAGAAATCTTTCTCTTTCTTTTACATAGTAAGTAATGGCTGGTCGATTAGCATCCGAAGATTCCGACGAGGAATTTCAAGAAAGTCAACATGCTAAATTACAAAATAGTTATCGACACGCACGCGAAGACCAACGTGAATATACGATCGAGAAGAAGGATCAACTACGCACGCAAAAGTAAGAGAAATCGATCATTTCCAATTAGTGGAAGCCATTTATTCTTTTTCGTGTAGTAAAACTTTGCAACAATTAACAAGAGAACGCGATGAATTGGACAAAGTTTATAAATTAGCTGAAAGTCTAGAAAATCAGAAACGTGATGAAGAGAAAACGAAAAAGCTGCATGAACTTGTTCAAACCAAAGGTTTGGAATGATTTCATGGAGTGAATCGAATGAGATTGGTTTCGTTTAGATCAAATTAAGATGGATATCCGAAATGAACAAGATGAATCAGGTAGATTAGATAAAGAATTGCGCGAATGGGAAAAGAAGATTCGGCAAAAACTGTCGGAAACGGGCGGTGCACATGCGTCAACCAATTTCACCGCTAATGTTCGGAAACAAGAACGAGTTCTCGAAAATCGATTAGAAACGGTACGTATGTTTATTGACAAATCTTCTTATTCATTTCACCTTTTCCTTCAGGCTCTCCAACGATTCAATTCTCTTTTGACGACCAATAGTTTGCTGCGTTCCGAAATCGACAATCTCCGAAACGAACGTGAACGCTTTGAAAATCTCTCTCAAAAATCGGAAAACGAACTGAAAGAATTGCGTGCTCAATTAGTTTCATCTATTGAAAAATCAGTCACTGCTTACGACCAACGGTAACCATCAATTTTACCGTGATTTCATACATAATTTCTCTTTCCGGTATTGCCTTTAGCAAAGATGCCAATACCAAAGCGATCATACTTCAAAGTGCGTGTGCCACTCTTGTAGAGCGGCAAGTTTACCGAATATCTTTCATTTTCAGATAAGGCTGAAACAGACAAAGCAGCATCGGAAGCTGAAATGCGCGAACTTGAACGGCAAATTTCTCACGATCGTAAACTGCGCGATTTCATGAAATTGAAATCGCAAGAACGACCTGAAGATGAAGAATTAGTAACGTATAGAAAACGGCGAGGTTGTATAAGTGCATTGGTGAATGAATGAATAAGTGAAAGAATGTCATTGATTGATTTCTAGAAGCGGAAGCAGCAGAGAAACGTCGTAAGGAAAAAGAAGAACATTCTATCGAAGCGTACGAGGGTAAATTCAAACAAATTCAAGAAATTAGTCATGAACCAAATCTGGAAAAACTTGTCGATAAGTTCATCGAAGGTTCGATAATATTTTTCAACAAAAATGAAAATCTATACTTTTCTATTATAGTGGAAGACAAAAACTTTGCTCTATTCAACTATGTTAACGAATTAAATAATCGAGTAGAGACATTACAAGAACAAATTTCGGATACCAAGCGAGAAATTCGTCATTTTGAATCACAAGGCGTGGAATTGGAGTCTCAACGACAGAATCTATTAGCGAAAATCGAACGTAAACGTACGCAAGCAGATACTACAGGTCAAGATTATGAAGATAAAACTCAAGCGACAAAGAAAACTCTCGATCAATGTCGAACAGGTAACATTCTCAAAGTCCCGGTCTCCGTTGTTCAACTATGTACATTTCTTCGTATGAAACAGGCGTGGATTCCTTATTTAAAAAGATTGGTTGCGATCGTCGACAAATCGACAGTTCACTCCAAAGCCATGAAGGTGTAACTGAAGATAACATCTCGAAATATTTGGGTATCATCGAAGAAAGAACAAATGAATTACTCACTGCTCAAGCGATGATCAACGCCAAAGTAAGAAAAGGGTTCATTCACGCTGAAAGGATCGATGTTCATTTGTATCTAGGAACAAAATATGCCGTTACGTGAGCGTGCTCCCAATTTGATCGGTGATGGTCCAGCTGCTCCAACCACTCAATACAATCTTCACCTTCCAAACACGTAAGATAGTTGAATTCGATTAAGATAAATATTATGTTGAAAATTTTTGTATAGTGATGATCGTCGTGATCTTGACGATCGTGATGATCGGGGCGATGACGAGCTCAAACCATTAACACGCGAAGAACTGAAACAACGTGCCGCAGAACAAGTCAAACATTTAGAACGTAAAGCTCTTCAAGAACAAAATAAATACAATGATACGGCACTGTCAACTACACGCGAAAAGAGCGCGCCTGGAACATCGAGAACAACTGGTGGAGAAAATAGCAAAATGACGTCTCGACGTTAGAAGAAAAACATATACAACAAAATTGAATAAACTTTTTTCTTCTCTTGAGTTTCTGCTGTAGTAAAGAGCACTTTTTCTATGCGGGGAAAGTTTGTTGAATTTTCAATGGCACAGATTTTTTTTCGGTGATTATGAAATACTTTTGAAGACAAAAAAGAAACTGAAGATCGTTTGTATAAATGCAAAAGCAGCAACTGAGTACCACAAGTTTTTTTTATTTCAAACTACGTAAAATTCTATTTATTAGGAAGGAAAAACATCACAATTATATACACACCCTCAAATCACTCAGTACAATAGCGTGCGCTACAAAAGGGGATAGCAGGTAAAAAGAAAACATAATAACTACCAGGAGAACACAATACCACAGATATATCAATCACCACCGAACATGTATCTACATAGTTCACTACACACGCTATGTCATTTACAACTGTATTGGCCGGTATCGACAATGTATTATTGTACCAAATGGGTAAAAATGCGCCGCAGTGATTTATATTCGGTGCAGATAGAGCTAATTTAGTTCCTCCAGTCCCAACAAATCGAATCCAAGATCCGCCATTAGTAGTATTGAACAGGGGTCCATTATCACATCTGAGGATATTTGCAGCATTAGAAGAATTTCGTGTTGGATCATTGATTTCTGTGTAACCTGAACATGGTAATCCAATTTGATTGCCAATACTGATACTACTAGTATATGATGCGCCAGCCGGTGTACTTACTAAAATAGGAAAAATTTATTCGTGCAAGTCTGACAAATCTATCATTCGAAAGAGTATACATGAATTGAGATTGCTGCCGTCATTTCCGGATGAATTCTGAGATTTCAAAACGCCAAAAACGATGCCAAGACAAATAGCAGTCATGAGAATTATTATCACAACGATAATAAATGTCATAATTGCTGCTCGGACGCTGCAAAGTCGTCTGTGATGGTATACATGTACACTAGAAGGATGTTTAATTTTAAAAAAGTCATTTCATATAGATTCCTTCATACTCGGTCGCCGATGTATTCGCCGATAACGTAGCATAGGAGTGAGAATTTGAAAAACGCTTTATTGGCAAAATCGGTCCTCGGCGAGTCGTTTCAACAGCTTTTATCGTTTGTTGTTGTTTTTTAGGTAACACCTAATCAAAGACTTCGGTCGGATGATGGCCATCAATTGAAAGAACCTCTTACTTTTCGAACCGAACGATGATCAGCATGTTCGTTTTTTGTTCCAAAGTTAATCCGATCTGCTGCTTGTCTTTTCCATCCGATTGAAATTGAATCCATAATGTTGATTTGTTCGTAGTTTTTTCTTATGAAAAGTTCTTACGCATTTTTCAACATGTTTTATACAGAACAAGAGGAATCACCATAAAATTTCATTATTAATTAGCA
This sequence comes from Adineta ricciae, assembly GCA_905250025.1. Taxonomy (NCBI): domain Eukaryota; kingdom Metazoa; phylum Rotifera; class Eurotatoria; order Adinetida; family Adinetidae; genus Adineta; species Adineta ricciae. Next base: position 368,349 of record CAJNOJ010000090.1, read on the forward strand.
TATTTTTGTATTGACTGAGTCCGTAGGATGGTGTAATTTGAAAAAGGAAAACAACAACAGCATTGTATTTCGAACTCCTATTAGGTCACATCTGGATGGGCATAACTCGATGGATTTGAATCATCATAATTTAAGGCATGTCATCGTAACTTGAACGAAAAATTTGTGCGATCACACGATATTTTATAGGTGCTTCTACACGATGTACATCCCTTGTCGCTTTCACTCACATCTTGAGGGTGAGGGTGTGTGTATGACGTGCACACCGTGTAGAAGGATCATTTCATACACCCTGATGTACCCGACTATGCCCTATAAGTATTTAGTTTTCTATTCTTCTATGGATGCTTCATGCTCGCTGAGAGTCAATGATACAGTTGCTTATTTTATTTAATTATCATTTTCTCTCGTCTATATCATTGGTATATAATCCCTCGGCGCAGATTGTTCACCCTGACGCGTATATTGAATGAACGAAATAGGGATAAATTAGGTTAAAGCTTGCTCTTTTCTTCTCTTCTCTCTCACTCTCTGTCTTCTTCCATCTGCTCTTACATGTGTCTGCTCATTAATAATTCATATTAGACTTTAGATACTGATGGGTTAACATTCTTTTCTTCATTTCCAATCAATGATCAGATCTCGAGAGAGTGAATCTTCTTTTGTTTGTAAGACAACATTCTGAGGTGATGCTCGACAGTTGCATGTCTGACCAGAGATCAACCGAGAAACATTCTATCATCATGCCAGGATGACATCGATAGGCAACAAAATGACTTGAATATCTCGAAGACATTTTCTTGTTGAATGCTTGTTCTTCAGATTGAATTACTTGAAATATACACGTCGCCATGCAAGTTTCTCAACAACAATCTTGTCTCATTCTTTGAAACGTGTTCAAGCAGAAATCTATTTCTTTTCTTCTGACAATGTCCTCTAGGCTCACTCTCACACATATTCAATACACCAATAGAAACCTTATCTGTATACATGCACACGCGAACAAACGAACGCACGATGTTAGCGTGTCCATCGTGCGGCTAATTGAAAAATTAATGAAGCAAATATTTTCAAGCAACTACGACTACTATTACTACCATCATCAACTGAACGAGATAGATGAGACATCAACAACACCATCTTCAATCATCACTCAACTGGATTCTTTCTGCTTCTTTTTTTTTTTGAAAAGAAGCAATAAGGAAATCGTGTCTTTGATAAGTTTCTCTATGTTATCTCGAAGAGAACAGGATGTAAATAACAATGATTGGGTAGATAAAATCTGCACTGGTGATATTTGATCAAATTTGTCGAATAAGTTCCTATTGATTCTAGTCAATATTTAATCATTGATTCTAACGTGTTAGACGGTCGTTCTTCTCTCTTTTTTTTAATGTCAATAGCATCGTGTATTGGTGACCAACAGTTTGTTTGTCTCAAATCTTCTAATCTCACCAACAACTCATATTAATCAAATCGATATCGAAAAACAGAACGAGAACAAACATGAGCATTATTCGAATCGAATGTCTTCAATCTCTCCATCTGTTTCGTACTTTTCTTTTCAGCAGATGCCATCTTACATCATTCGTGTGCTCTTTTCTTTTTCAAAAGAAAAATCTGAAAACATAATTAACAAATGTTTCTTAATATGAAGATATTTCATATAGCTCGAGGCTCTCTTTTCATGATAAGCGTCGAGATTCTAATGCTTCTTCATTCTA